>JAASFZ010000023.1:0-53471 GCA_023334075.1 Globisporangium nunn | reverse complement strand
GACTTGATGTTTGTGTATGCTTACTTACTTCTGGAACGCTATCATCGATGGTTACTGCATCTCCTTACCTGCAGGTCACCGAAAGTGTGCTGGTTGAGCACTACAATTCGCGGCATCAACTCGGGGAGACGTCCGCAAGATTCAACATCAAGCAAGCGATTCGGCGGTATGAAGAAGCGGATCGCGTTGTGTTCGTTTGGCACGCGGTTGAGGAGGTGATCGAGTTTGCAGACGTATCAATGATGGGATCGGGTCCACGGATCTTCGAGAAAGGGTACCAGGTGATCTCGAAGGTGAGAGGCGGCGATCCGAACGAGTCCGTGCTGCAAACCTACACGATGGTCACTCCAATGGTGCACAAAGGAAGGAGGGACACATTCAAGCTCAGCTCAGCGCAAGTGGACGCCTTGACGGACTTTATGGTTCGCGGGACTGCGGAGTGTCTATCGAATGCAACCCGAACGATCGAGAGAGTGCTCTCGCACGAAGCGTAAGATAGTGTAATTTGTCGACAAAACTTAAGTAAATGCCGATCATCTCGGCATTTGATGGAGATGCCAGCCTTGACCCAGTTGGTTGCTTCCTGACATGGTGCGAAGTGTCTGATGCTCGCTAATGGAGGTGATTGATCAAGTGCGTCGACATGTATCATCGAGTTGCTGGCACAGAAGTATAGGGAGGTTGCGCCACTCCAGTAGTCCCAGTTGTGGAGCAGCATTCCCCAGCTCAGTTCTCGCGAGTGAGTACTCTCGGACTTCATGCTCCCAGTGATAGCAGCGTCCACCTCAACTCGAACTACGCAGTTGGGAGCATCCTTGCGATTGGGGAGCAACAGCGTGGGCGATCAAGCGACGAGCTTAGCGTCTCGTGATTGATGTGTCAAGGCTATCTTCGTGGGCTCTACTGAGTATCCGCATTCTGAAACGTTACTGCCGATGTGGTGTGTTCTGTGGCTCCCACCACCTCCGCGTACGCAGCAACCTCGTCGCGATGTACCAGCAAGAGCAATACAGAGATCTCATTTTTGTGCGCTTGGCGCCCTGCGCTGCCACCTCCCACGAGAGCACCCGAGCGATTCCTAAACATTGCACATGGTAGAATGCTACACCTAGGTAGACATCGACGTGACCATACTACCAGGTCGACGTGAGACCATTGTTGCTGAAGAGCGTGGCGCAAACGAGCGTGGTGCGAGGGTGCCACGACGCAGATCTGCCTGAGCGAAGATCCGTCCGCAGCCACAGTCTCACCAGCCCATCCAGTTGCATCGCTTTGACACGAAGGCAGTGTCGCAGCCCGAACCATAAGCGGGGTCGTTTTGAGCCCGGCACCAAAGCTCCCGATTTGACGACGCTGTACACCGGCGCATCCGACTTGCTGGCACTAGCCAGCAGGTCCGCTGATGATGAGTCGCTGTCGTCCGGCGAGTCAGACGCAGAGTCGTAGCTGTCGCTGCGCTCCTGACACCGAAGCGCGCCGAGGATCTCCTAACACGAAACGGATCAACGAGCGAGCGAGTGGTGAGCACCATGCACGCAAACGAACCACAGAAAACATCGCAATACGAAGCGCACGCAGCACCTGCGTGGATGCGGTCGCGCGCAACATCGTCCTGAGGCTCTTGGCGATCTGCCGCTGGTTCGCCAGCACGAGCTTCATCTGCGCGTTCGCAGTCTCCGCTCTCGCCCGCGCGTTCCGCTCTCGGATCGCGGCGCATTGCCACTTGGTGGGGGCGACGACGACGACAGGGTCGCAGTGGGGCTCTTCCCCTAAGCTGCTGTCGTTGCCGCCAGCCACCATCCGACCGTTGGCCGGTGCCTCCGAGTCCGCTTGCGCTGGTTTCTGGCGCGAGGTTGCAGCGACGTGCCACTTCTCAGCCTGGAGTTCGCTCAACTTCGCTTGGAGTTTATCCGCCCGCAGTCGGAGGCGCTCAATCTCCTCCCGCTGCTTCTTGCGCGCCCGGTTGGGGTCCCACGAGCGCGGCGCCGGCTCCTCGGCGACCTTCGCCCGCTTCACCTTCGAGCCCCGCGCACTCCGACCGGCAGAAGGAAAGGAATCCTGGGCCTCCAGAAGCGCACCGCGCCCATCGCTGCCAACGCTCCCGCTCAGCAACGTCTCGAGCGCCAACAAGTCCGTGGCGTTGAACGTCCCGATCGCGATCGGAGGCGGCTCCGGCAGGTGGTGATCGCCGTCGTCGGCGTCCTCGAGCAGCGCGAGCAGCGAGTCGCAGTTCTCGCTGCTACTGATGCTGTAGCTGCTGCTGCTGCTGCTGCTGCTGCCGCAGGTGCTCCTCCCGTCGTCAAAGTGGATGAACGCCATGAGGAAGACGCGCAGCTTTACTCTCACTCGGTCTGTCTCCAACGATTAGGAGCGGCCTGACTGAACCTGAACAGGTCGTCCCGCGTCAAAATCCAGTGTCGCGAAGCTATGTGTCAAAAATGCAGTCTGGTGTTTGGCGCGCTTCGATGGCACAAAAGGTTCGATTGTACCATGAACTGATCCAGCAGAAATATTGTGTGCCAATGTAGCTTCGTTCGTATATTGTCGACGAGTTATCTCGGCGACTATTTGTTTCCGAAACCATTTGAATCATATCGAGCACATAAAGCGGTTTATATATGCTAACTCTGTCCGACCCCCGTCGGAAATAGCAGTTTGCTATTTCCGGCGCCGATTTGCTGTCGAAAATAGACATATTAGTCATCATCTAACAATGGCCAACGAACAATGAATGACCGATTTCTGTGGATGGGTGGGTGAGTGGGTGGATGCGCAGGCGCTTGACAACCGAGCTCGACTTGCTCGAGGACCGCGTCGAGTACTGCGCGTCCCATGACAAGCACGTGCGCATGCCGCCCATTTCTTCGCACCAACGATCTTTCTCTCTCTCTCGCTCTGATTAAACGAGCTGCCAGCGCGAGTTCCCCGATTCGGACACAGAGCTGCGACTTGATCGCAGAAAAGCGATCGGTGATGCCGCGCCCAGGCAGCGAGTCATTCCGAAACCCACACACACACGCGCACACACACTGGTCAACTTCAGCTTCCGACAGACTTCTCGCTCGATGGCACCGATCCAGCTCCCCATGGCTGCGCGCCAGTCTGGCGCCGTCTCCTTGCACTCTCAAGGAGTGCGTCGGCGGTCGTCCCAGATCGTCCCACCGCCAAACACGTTCGTCGAGATCCGAGTCGCTGACGACGCAGAGGACTCGGACGAGTACGACGAGAACGCGCCTCCGAAAGTCACAGACTCGCTGCTCCCACGCCGCTCGTCCTCGACTTCTTCAGCGCCGGCCGCTTACCAAGGCCGACGGATCAGCAACAGCACATTCAGCGGACTCGCTTCGATCGGCGAGAAGAGAGGCGCAGCGCCGCCGCTCACCGGCAGCTATCTGCTCTACACCTCGGTGCTCATCACTGTGCTCCTCGGCCCGCAGCTCGGATGGGAGATCGCCCAGCTCAACCTCCGCGCGTTCCACAACTCCAAGGACTGCGCGCAGATGCCCGTGAAGCCAGGCAGGTGCATCGTTTTCCCGGGCCACTCGGACATCGAATGGGTTACTGCTGTGATGTGCTGGGTGCTCGGCGCGGCGGCCGGCTCGCTGCTCGCCAACATCCCCGCCGAGAAGTACGGACGCCGCTTCGTGGTTGTCGCGAACGCGATCGTGATGATCCTCGGAGGAGCACTGCAGACGTTCGCGCCAAACATCGCGGTCTTTGCGTTCGGACGGTTCTTCTCAGGCATCGCGTCCGGTTCCGGGTCGACGATCACATCGCTGTTCCTCGCCGAGATCGGCCCGCCGCACCAGCGTGCGGGGTTCGTCATCGCCTTCCAGTGCGCCGGTTCCGTTGGGCTCGTCGCAAGCACGGCTGTCCACTTCGCCGTGACGGGATCTCCGACATCGTGGCGCTGGATCATGGCGTTTCCGATCGTTCTGGGCTCGATCCAGCTCCTGTTGTCGCCGCTCTTCCTCGTCGAGAGTCCCAAGTGGCTCCTGCATCAGAACCGGAGCAAGGACGCCGCGAGCGCCTTCCACGCGTTGTACAAGCTCGGGAGCTTCCAAGAGCTTGAAGGCATCGTCAAGGCGGAGAAGGAAAAGAATTACCGCCGCGAACTCGCCGCCGCCGCAAACGCCAGCGCTTCCGCGAAGGTGTCATTCTGGAAGGACGCGTTCTCGTCGCGATGCAAGCGACAGTTCCTCATCTCGTGCATCCTGTGCATGGCGCGACAACTCGGCGGCGTCTCGGCGGTGTTCTACTACTCGTCCGGGATCTTCGCTGGTGCAGGCATCGAAGACTCGCGGGTCGGCAACATCATCCTCAGCTCGGTGAATCTCATGTCGGTGTTTGTCATCTGCGTCTGCTCGAAGAAGCTCGCGCGCCGCAAGGTGTTGCTGGGCGGCACCGCCGGCATGATCCTCTGCTCGATCGGCATGACCGTGACGCTCGTGTTCAAGCTCAAGGCGTCGATCGCGCTCACGGCGCTCTACGTCATCTGCAATTCGCTCAGCCTTAGTCCGCTGCCGTTTCTGGTGACGGCCGAGGTGTTGCCGGAGGACATCAAGGCGCGCGGCATCAGTATCACGACGTTCATCAACTGGGCCAGCAACCTGCTCGTCGGCATCACCTTCCCGGTGCTCGCGCACTACACAGGCAGCTACACCTTCATTCCGTTCACGTGCCTGCTCGTCGTCTTCTGGGTCTGCATCTTCGTCATGCTGCCGGAAACGAAGGACAAGACAAACGAGCAGATCCAGCAGGAGTTTGCGAACCGGGCGGGCTTCTTCGCGTCATTCAAGAAGTTCAAGAAGCTCCAGGAAGAAGAAGAGGCAGACGAAGACGAGAAAGAGGCGCTCAAAGCGACCATATCCACCGACGACGCAACGCGCACTACCGCTGCCATCTCAGCCTCCCAGCCCCAGATTTCCCGAGGCCCACGACGCACCAGCATCGAATTCGTCATGCCCGTGGCGTCAGCAATATCGACAATATCGCGGACAGCCTAACTTCTACGCACACTGCACTTACACCTTAATCTACTCATCCACTCCATCTTTCACCATAGTACGAGTGTCTTGCTTGCACTACGCCGGGTGGTGGGACGGCTCGACGGCTGCCGTGTAGCCGCTCAGGCTGCCAGATCGGAACGCGCGGAGCTCCACTGCATCGAATCCTAGTCGGTCGTCCATCCAACAACCAACGCGTGTAAGCAGGTTTCACAGCAGCAGCCAACCAACAACTTCGGCATCGGCCATACCAAGACGACGCAACTCCGTCTCGATCGCTCCTGCTTGAGCGGTTGCCATGTCGAGCGTGTTCCCCTCGAGCTCTGAAGTAGCGAGGTTGTTAGGAGGGAGGAAGGCATCAGTCAAGCCACACTATTTCAAGTGTTCGCACCGACGGCAGCTCGGTTCCCAGTCAAGAACCGCACGCGCAGGTTGTGCTCTGGTCGGAGCTCGACCACCCGTCGCACAAACTCTTCAGCTGCTTCGACGCGCTTCAAGTGGCCCTGACAGAGCACAGCAGCGTCATTGTTAGATCGTAATCATACACACACACACACAAGCACGGAACAAGAAGGTAGGTTTGAATGGCCACCTCGACTGCCTCCACACCGAACGCGAGTCGCGATCGCAGACACGGCGACGCCGCGTAGTTCCAGTTGGGCAGTCCCATGTACTTTGCGACCTGGAAGGCATGCGATAAACTGTGTTGCTCAAACGCTATCGAGAGAGACAGAAAACATCGTTCTCGAACCTCTCGAACCTCCCGCTTCGTCAAGTGGCTCAGCGGACTGAAGACGTCGAACTCGGCGGCCGCGACGAGTCCTACGCGTATGTTATCCGTTCTCAAACGGCTCGATTTTCTCGCCAAAGCTGCTCATCAAGGCGCCGAGACGCACCCAAACGCGTCGGGTCGAGCTGGTCGTCAGCGTTCGTGCCGTTGTAGATGATCGGCTTGCTGGCGCCGTCCGCACTCTTTGCCTTCTCGCTTGATGTGACCATCACACATGATGATATGAGCTTGTCTACTCTCTCTCTCTCTCTACCTACAGCACTAGCAGCAACGTACGCCGCGAACGTCGCCACACGGCCGATAGTCTCGTACAGTGTCGTCTTGCAGTGATAGCAGCTTCGCACCCACACCAACACACCCATAGCGAAAGAATCATAAGCCGAACCATTCGCATGCACAGCACTCTCTCTCGCCGCACCTCTCGCCTTGGTTGGCGACGTAGCTGGCGTTCGCGCCCTCGAGCGTGTCGCACTCCCAGAGCAGCAGCCGCATCTCCTGCGCGACGGCGCGTGCCTGCGCCAGCTGCAGCTGCGAGAGCGCAGGCGACACCCCGAGACACGCGACCGCGGCCGACGGGAATGCGCGCTGTACGAGCGCCGCCGCCAGCGACGAGTCGACGCCACCGGAGAACGCGACTACGTGTGCGCCGGGGCGGCTGCCGCCGGCAGCAGGCGCCACCGACGCGGCGTGCGCCTCGAGGCGCCGCAGCAGCGCGTCGACCGCAGCGCGCATCACTCGGTTCGCTCGGGCTTCGGGCTTCGGGCTTCGGGCTTCGGATTTCGGACTTGGGGCAGCGCAAGTTGAAGAGCGCTGAAAATTTGGCGTGGCTCACATGAATGTTGCTGGCATTCTTCTTGACACGGCACTGGAGCGGGGGAGGGGGCGACGAAAGAGTGACGTGGGAAGTGAGTCATTAATGCCCGGTAGGTTCAAAAATCGCAAAGATGCGAAACAGCTCTCAGTCGGGAATTGGCGCCACCGCAGGCAAGAGACCAGCAAGCAGCTCGAGGCTTGGAGGCTCGCAGGAGAGACGGACATGGTCGCGGCTCCGTCGATCGCCGCTGCTGCCGCTGGTAGCGGCCATGGGAAGCGCAAGTGGGCCGAGGTGGACTGGGAGATCGTCCTGGAGGCACAGAGCTTCGTGGCTGTGTACGCGGATCCGGTCCAAGAGGATGAGGCGGAGACCGCGGCGGCAGCGGCGAAGAAAGCGCCGAAGGAGAAGCGCGGCCGCAAGAGCAAGAAGGCCAAAGAATCAGAGGCAAAGGCGCCCCCGGCGAAGCGCGGGCGGAAGGCTGCGGCAGCAGCAGCGGCGCCGACGCGCGTGTCCCCGCGAGCCGACGGGATGACGAGCAAGAGCAAGAAGAAGAAGGCCGGAGACGACGAGGAAGATGAGAAGGAGAAGGAGGAAGAAGAAAAGAAGAAGGAGGACGATGCCGCGAGCGAAAAGGCAAAGACGTCTGCGGAGGCAGAAGAGGAGCCTGCGGACGAGTTCTGGATCGCGCAGCTGCTGGATGACGTGACGGAGGACATGCTCGAGGACGACGACGCAAGTGTGCGCGTCACGTGGCTCAACCGTGTGCCTGGCACGAAGAAGAAAGACCGGTACGAGTACTCATTCGACGACACGATCGCGGTGCAGGCGATTCTGTGTCACGTCTATTTGGTGGAGATCACCGACCGCCTGCTCGAGATCACGCCCAAGTCGCTCAAGCGAGTAGGTTTAGGCTTTGTTGTTGCTGCGTATTTCATTCTGGCAAGCACTTGTGCATACTTGGCTGACTCCACACAAATCATAGGTCGAGCGGAGCATTGAACGCACGAAGAACGGGGACTTTGAGCCTGCTGACGACGACGACCTGAACGAGCGTCCTCCGACCTCGCGCGCAAAGGAGCGCGCGCGTGGGTCGATGAAGGAGCAAGGCGACGGGCGCGGCCGCAAATCCTCGGGTAGCGGCGGTGGCGGAGGAGGAAGAGGAAGAGGAGGAGGCGCGAAGAAGCTGAGCAAGCGGGAGGAGGCGCTGTTGGTTCCTCCGCTGTACACTACCGTGGATCTCGCCAAGTACGAAGACACGGAGCTCTTCGGGACGCATGGATGGACGGACTTGAAGAAGGACGTGTTCTCTGCGGACAGGGAGGTCCTGCGCGCTGTGCTGACGAAGAACCACAAGCTGCTGAAGAAGCTCACGACCGACAAGGCGGTGTACAAGAACATCAGCACATTCTCGGCGCCTCGCAGCGCAGGGCTGCACCTGTCGGCGCTGCAGTACGCGATCGACCTCGACGACGTCACCGCTGCGGGGATGCTGCTGAAGACCCGCAAGCTGGACAAGATGCTGCTAGCGAAGCCTCCGACCGTGTCGCTTCCGTCGCACTCGACCGGCAAGCACACGAGTGCGTACAGCGACTACAACCGACGCGCCATCAATGCGAGTCGGGGCGGCAAGGAAGGCAACAAGGCGCTGGTGGAAGACTCGGACGCGAGCAAGATCACCACCCAGGACGAAGCGAGCTACCTGTGGGACAACACGTCGACGAGCTTGAAGATGCTGACGCTGCACTACCCAACGGGCGAGTGGGCCAGCAACTACAGCATGGTCTATAGCCTCGCGCACTCCGCGCGGAAGGGGAACTACAGGTTCGTGGCGAAGGTGGTCGAGACGCTGTCCAAGAACGGTGGTTGGGGGTTCAACGACCTGCACTTCAAGGTACTCTCGGACTCGGACGAGGACCTTCCTGCGTTCCGCAGCGTGTCTGCGGTCAAGATGGCGTCGCAGACGCGAATCCGTCCCCTCCACTTGGCAGCGATCAATCCGAACCCGAAATACTTGGAAGCGGTCTGGGAGAGCGCAGGCAACGAGTGGAACGACGCGAAGGACGCAAACGGCTACGAGCCGATCCACTACGCGGCGGCGTGCGAGGGCACGGGTCCGCTCCAGTTCCTTCTCGAGCGCAAGGTCAACGTTTTCACGCGATCCAAGTCGCGGGAGACGCCGATGATCCGCGCGCTTCTCGCCGGCAGAGAGCACAACGCGATTCTCATGCTCGAGCACTTGGCGAAGGAGGACGCGGAGGCGATGAGCAAACTCGTGGCGGAGCGCGGCCCAGGCTCGAGGCAGCCGATCCACTACGCCGCAGAGCACGGGTGTGCAAAAGTGATTGCGAAGCTGCTCGAGCTCGGAGCAGACCGCAACAGCGCCGCAGCGGACAAGAAGACGCCGCTCTGTTACGCTGCCGAGCATGGCCACTTTGACTGCGTCCAGGCGCTGCTGGATGGCGGCGCGAAGGTGGATGGCGCCGACAAGCTCAAGAAGACTCCGCTCATTTACGCGGTGAAGAATGGACACACTCGGATCGCGGCGTTGCTGATCAACAACGGAGCGAATGTGAACGCGTACGACACGTCGGACAACAGTGTGGTACATTACGCTGCGAGCTACGGTTGGAACTCGTGCTTGCAGCTGCTGTCGGACGCGGGCGCAGACTTTTGGGTGCGGAACTCGTGGGGTTTCGTTCCACTCATCTGCGCACTGCTGAAGCAGCGGCTAAGCTCTTCCGAGTTCATCCTCGAGCACGACGAGAATCACCGGTTCTTGGACTTCCGCGACCGTCAAGGCTGCACAATGCTATTCCTTCAGTGCAAGCACTCGACGGACATTTCGCAGATCCAGTACTTGCTCGAGAAGGGACTGAGTCCGGACATCTGTGACTCCGAGAAGGAGTATCCACTACAGCGGCTGATCGTACGGGCGTCTCGGGCGAAGCAGAGTAATAGCTCCGAGGAGAATGACAAGTTCTTCGAAGAAGCGATTCGCCTGCTGCTCAAGCATGGCGCTCGCGCGCACTACGACATTGAGCGACCGAACGCTGCTGATGAGAGCGCGAGTCTGCGGTTGCAGCCGCTGCAGCTCGCTATGAAAGGATCACTGGACAGTATTTTCGACATGTTGCTCGACGAGTTTGGCGCAGATCCTGTTGCTACGGCTTCGGACGGCTCGGACGCATGGACAGTTGCTGCGTCGTTGGGCTGTCGCGGCGGCGACCGGTACTTGGAAGCGCTGCTGAAGAACCACAGCAAGACGCGGAAGGGCAAGAAACTCGAGCTCAGTGCTCGAGAAGGCGAGGATTACAAGGACAACTTCTTCCACATCGTGGCTCGCAACAGCGTGAAGGATTCGGTCTCACCGGCGCTCGTGCGCCAGTGCGTGGAGCGATGCGCGCATCCGTCCAAGCTCATGAACGAGAAGGACAGCCAGGGACGCAGTCCGCTGCTCGTTCTGCTCGCCCAGGAGCGGCCGATTCGGTCTCAGCCGTCGTCTGGTGCTGAACTGAGCGACCTGCTCGAAGAGTTCAAGAAGAGCGATGCAAAGTACTCGGAGCTGGTGGCACTGATGACCGAGCACACGACGAGCCCTGACGCGTTCGTGCGCTTTGTCGCGAAGAGCGAACTGGCCGGTGCAGTCGAAGAGAAGACCCAGGAAGTGGAAACCGAGTCCGTGAGCGATGGGCAGGATGACGGGGACAGCGACAATGATAACGACAGCGACGACGGAGATGATGACGGAGACGATGACGGAGGCGATGACGGAGACGATGACGGAGACGATGACGGAGGCGATGACGGAATCGACGACGAAATCGACGACGGAAGCGACAACGAGAGTGACAATGATAGTAACGCCGGGAGCGACGACGGGAGTGAAGATGCCGACCCGCAGACTGGCGCTTCATCGAAGGCTCGTGCTCGACGCAAGTCCAACAGTGAGCACCCGGACGGGAAGCTTATGGTCAAGTTTGAGACAGCGCTGCAGCTTGCCGCGAACCGGAAGCTGGTGCTGGGAGTGACAGACGTAATGCGTCTGTGGTATGGCGAGAACCTCATTAGCATCCTGTTCGAGAAGAAGAGTCGACTATTTGATGCCGAGCTGATCAACTTCTCGGACTTCACGAACAACAAGACGGCGCTGCAGTACGCTGTTGAGGCCAGTGATCTAGAGAGCACACGGATTCTGGTCGTGAACGGCGCGAGCGCAAACCTCTCGCCGTTCCGGTGCGAGGTGTGCCAGGGCAAGCTCCTCGTCCCAAGTGACGAGCAATGCGTTTCCAATTGTGGCACTGAGCTGATCGAGACAGCACTCTTTACTGCTGTGCAGAAAGGGCACCTGGAGATTACAAAGCTGCTGCTGTCGCACGGAGCGGACGTGACATGCTTCGAGCGGAAGACGCTCAACACCCCGCTTCACAGCGCACTCGGCGCGAACAATGCCGAGATCACGAAAGAGCTGCTCGCGCACGGCGCGAACCTGTGCAAGCGCAACGCGTCTGGGGAGGCCCCGCTGCACTTTGCCGTGCTTGCGAAGCATTCGATCCCAGAAACGGAGCCGCACCAAGACGAAGTCAAGTACACGGACTTGTTCACGAAGGCGCGGGCGACGAGCCCAACGTTTAGAGGTCAGTCCGCTATCCAAGTGGCTCTCCAGGACAAGCGAGCGACGCATGCCGTGGTCTTGAAGGATCGCTCGTCGCTCACCCCGATCCACCTCGCAGCGGCCAACCGCGACTTGGCGCTGCTCCGTGATCTTGTCAAAGCGTGTTCGGACAAAGCCGTGGCGACGAACATCAAGAACGATCTTGGCCGCACGCCGCTTCATTACGCGGTGAACAAGACGACGATGAGCTCCGACGCATCGTTCGAAGTTGAGCGGTTCCTTCTGCAGAGCGGCGCAGACGCCAACGCGGTCGACGACTTTGGGTTCTCGGCGCTGCACTTTGCGCTGCTAAAGGTGGATATGAACTGGCACACGACGTACGACCTGAAGCAGCGCGAGAAGGCGAGCTCTCAGAACGAGGAGTCGGAGGAGGAGCAGGACGACGGCGAGTACGAGAAGAAGAAGCTGCAGGCGTTCTTGGAGGTTCTCGCACAGATCCCGAGCGGCGAGACGGATCCGGTGGAGACAGTGTCGAACCTTGCGGCTGTGCGCGGCGTGAACGTGATGCTGCAGGATGCGTTGGGGCGGTCGCCTCTGCATCTGGCCGCCGCGACCGGCGCGTTCGTGTGCGTGTCGATGCTCGTGTCTGCGTGCTCGAATGACGCGGACAAGATGCGCTTCCTCGCTCTGAAGGACAAGGAGTCCTTCACTGCGCTTGGCCTGGGCGTGCTGCACCTGCGCCAGACCACGATCATGACACTGCTGCAGAACAAGGCTGACGTGCGCGGAACGATCTGCATCAAGACGTCGCAGAGCGAGCCAGACGCGAGCGGCGACAAGCACGTGAAGATCCGGCACTACAGCTACTTCTACCACGCAGTGAAGAACTCGCTCACGGGAATCTGTCACATGTTGCTGACGGCCAAGTTCAGTCACCGCCAGGCGATTGAGGACGCGGTTAGGTGCGGGCAGTTCCAATTGGCATACAACCTGATGATCGGCACCGAGATCGCGAACGACCTCACGCTGCTCACGCGGCTAAACAACCGGAAGGAGAACCTGCTCCACACGCTGGCGAAAGTGAACAAGCCGTTCGACAAGCTGGCGCGCACGATCGCGTGGATGCTGGTCGATGCGGGCGTCGACCCGCGGCAGAAGAACGAGGACGGCAACTCGGCGCTCCATTACGCGGCGAAGATCGGCAACGTCCACTTGATGGACTTTTTGCTGCACAACAAGAGCAACGTGAACCAAGCCAACAAGGTCGGGGAGACGCCGCTGCTGTATGCGATGAAGAAAGGAAAGATGCTGAGCCAGGCGAAGGTGTTCGAGGTGATGAAGTACTTGATGGCCAAGCCTGGCTTCAACATCCATGCGAAGGACGCGTCCGGTATGAACCTCCTCACCGCTTACTTGGATCGCTTCATCGATGTGGTCGATACAGAAACGAGTCACTACATCTGGTTCGAGAAGCTGCTCAAGAATGGCGTCGACCCGAACGGCATATTCACGAGCCTCGCGCGCAAGGATCTGTTCAACAACAAGGCGCTGGCGGAGACGAGCAGGACGGTCAAGATGCCTGCGCTCATCCGCGTGATCTTTGCCTCGTCGCCGTCCGCTCGATTCCACAGTATTGCGCTACTGCTGCGCTACGGCGCGAAGATCGCGAGCGCGGACGGGAATGGGAACTCGGTCTTGACGCACTTGGTCGCGAAGAATCTTGTGCGCGAGGTAAAGCTCGTACTCGGCAAGGTCAAGCGCGTGCTGGATCCGACGGTGGAGCGCGAGAAGAAGGTCTACAAGACGCTGCACGTCACTGCAGGTGACATCAAGACGGCGCTCTCGCTGAAGAATCGGGCTGGACAGACGGCGCTGCATTTCGCGGTGAAGCCGTTCGAGTTCGAGTCATTCGAGAACACGGATCTTGTGAAGCTGCTCGTTGACGCCGGCGCGAGCTTGCAAACGAAAGACACTGCCGGGAAGTCGGCGCTGGACTACATGCGTGGCCAGTCGTCGCGGTTCCTCTTCCGCTTCCTCAAGAAAGCGTTCCCGAACATGGTGCCGACGTCGGAGGAGGCGTTCTTCAGCAACGCGACCGAGGACGAACACATGTTCGAAACTACGCCCGACTTTGCTGCAGACGCGCGCGAGTACCTGCTCGAGTGCGAGCAGAACGGCAAGATCAAGCGCACGCGCATCGAGCCTGAGGTGAATGCAAACTGCGACGTGGGCAAAGAGCGCCGCGTGTACTCGAAGCTTGACAGCACAGGCCAGTTGATCAAGGGTGAAGAGTTCAACGCGCTGCTGACGAAGGTCGACGTGAAAAACGGGCGTTTCGGGCTGAACGTGTTCTACCGACTCCAGCTCGTGCAAGACGAGATCCAGGGGCTGTTTGTCGTGTTCACAAACTGGGGGCGCATCGGGGAGACGGGCAAATTCCAGAACACGCCGTTCCACTCGGCTGCGGACGCGATCTCGGAGTTCAAGAAGATCTTCCGCGCGAAGACGGGGAACCACTGGGATGACCGCGACTCGTTCGTGAAGCACAGCAAGAAGTACAACCTCGTCCAGCGCGTGGACACGCATACGACCGTGGATAAGGCGGTGACGGCGTCGTTCACGGAGCTCGCCAAGGACATGGCGTTCCCTGCGTTCACGGACAGCGCGAGCTTCCCTCCGAGCGTCGTTCGACTGCTCGGCGCTATCACGGACATCCACAACTTGGAGCTTGCCGCGACCGAGGGCTGCAACTTCAACGATGGCCTACCGCTCGCGAAAGAGGAGGAGCTGCAGTCCGCGATGGCGAGGCTCGTGGAGATTCGAGGGATCATCGAGGCGCGCAACGAAGTAAACAAGGAGATCAACCAGGCGGGCGGTGACATGACCGATGAGAGCACGGCGAAGCTGTCGAAGCTCTCGGACAAGTACAACGAGCTGACGGAGACGATCAGCGAGATCAGCAGCCGGTACTACGAGGTCATGCCGTGTAACGAGGACGCGTTCGGGGAGTCGATCAAGGCGTTCGACACGGTCGAGAGCGTGAACACGGAGATCACGCGTCTGCGGTTGCTCATGGACATCATGGCGTCGTACAAGATGATCCTGGGCGCAAAGCGCCTGCAGAGCGCAGTGCACCCGCTCGAGTACTGCTACAATGCGATGCAGGTGCAGCTGAAGCCGATGGCGTCGGACGACCCGGAGACTGAGCTGCTCAAGAAGTACTTCTTCAACGGCCTGCGGTCGCACGATAAGACCTCGTATCGTGTGGCAAACGTGTTCCACGTGAACCGCCAGGGCGAGAAGGCGCGCTTCGCCGCGTTCCAGAGCGCGCATCCGAGCTTCCAGGCCAAGCACTCGCAGCTGTTGTGGCACGGTACGCGCCGCACGAACCTCATGGGGATCCTCTCGCAGGGACTGCGCATCGCGCCGCCTGAGGCACCGCACCACGGCTACATGTACGGCAAGGGCTTGTACTTTGCCGACGTGACGGCGAAGAGCGTGGACTACTGCGGCGTGCCGTACCGCCTCACGACCACGAGCGTCGATAAGAACGGCAAGACAATCGAGACCGAGCGCAACGTGTTCTACATGCTGCTGTGCGAGGTGTCGACGGGAGACGCCACGGAGGTAACGGGAGCGACCTTCTACGAGACGATTCCGGAAGGCCTCGAGAGCGTGCGGGCGCTGTCCAAGTTCGTGCCGGACCCCGTCGGTTCGGTCGTGTCCCCGGTGAGCGGTGCGAAGCTGCATCTGGGGCACGTGAGCGAAGTCGGCTCACGCGTGCCGCTGAGCCTCGTGTGGGCGAAAACCGAGTACAACCGCGATCCGAGCACGTGGTATGACCGCCAGACGGCATTCTCGAAAGACACACAGCAGGTGCTCAACACGGCGATCGAGAAGCTCAGCGTGGGCGAGAGCCTGGTGCTCGACGAAGAGAGCAAGAAGCACTTTGTGTATTCGTCTTGGCGCGCAAACGAGAAGACCATCACGATCGAGCTGGTGAACAAGGATGCGGCCAAGAGCTCTGGAAACGGCGATGGCGCTGGAGGGGACAACGGTGACGACGACGACGTCGGCACGTACTGTGATGCCACCGTCAAGGTGATCTTCAGCGACTCCGAGTCGGAGCCGTACCATTACACCGCGAAGCGCTACCGCAACTACCTGCGCGGGGTCCCGCTTGAGCGCGGATTCACGATGCAGCTCCCCACCTTCCCTGACTACAGCGAGTTCATCGTGTACAACGAGGCGCAGGCACGCATCCGGTACCTCCTCGAGATCGAGCAAGTGTAGTGGTAGGGGTCTGTCAGGTTTGTGGTGATGATGAATACTACCATGATACACACGCACACAAACGATCACTCTCATGCACTCAACGCGCCCTTCAGAGCGTGAAGTCGCCGTCCTTGATCACCGGCATGAAGCCGTTCAGGTTCACCTTGAAGAACTGCTATGACACGACTGCATCTTGACGCTAGCGCGGTGATGAACATCCGCCACCTTCTCCTGTGCAGGCTCGATGGTCATCCCCCGCTAGTGTTCTGTCTTCGTCGACAGCAGGTCCAGGAAGGACCCTGAAAAGTGTCTGGAGTGCCCACAGTCACCTTCGGTTGGCATTCTGGTGCTAATCGTTAGCTGGATGTCTCGACTCGCGGACATTGATTGATTAGTTCTACGTTTAGCTGTCTAGGAGTAGTGGCTTCACAAGTGTAGCGAGGAGAGCAGTGTACATCCAGCTGATGCACACACAAAGCACGCATGCATGTATCGACATGCACGAAGATCTATATATGCTTCCTTTGTCTAAAGACAACTCGAGTCTGACGTTGCATTGTACTGCTGCGCGAGTCTGCCACGTTCGACAGGAAGGGAGGAATTCAGGCCGCCATGAAGCGCAGGCAGTTGATCGCCGCGTGCGAGCAGCTCATCCAGTCGTTCAACCCGGACAAGATGACGGTCGACGCGCATGCCGAGGAGGAGCTTCGCGGAGTCGAGAGCGCGGCCGACCGCCTGTTCCTCCAGCAAGTGTTCTATGGCTCGTTCCGGTATCGCGAGCTACTCAAGTCGCTGCTCGCGCACTTTTTCAGCGCCAACTCGAGCCGCGTGAGCCGCAACGACTACACCAAGTTCATGATCGTCGCGTACCTGGCGGTGTTCCGGCTCGAGGAGGTCGGCATCTCGTCGTTCTCGGCGCTTGTGGCGGCGCTCGACCCGACGAGCATGCATGTGCTGCTCTCGCACCTCTTCGACCGGGCGAACCTGCTCGGCCCGATCAAGCGCGAGTGGGTGCGGGTGCTCGATGAAGCGTTTGTGGAGACCGAGATCCTCGGCAAGATGCTTGCGTTCGAGGCAGAGGTCCACGCGTTGTTGCAGCAGCTCCACGCTCGCGCGTTCGGCCAGGCGACGTCGAAAGAGAGTCTCCGGCAGGCTGGCGGCGTTCTTCCGGTCGAGAAGAAGGCACCAACCATACCGGTGGCCCCGAACATCACGCAACCGCGGCCGCGCCAGGCAGTGGAGCCGATCCGGATCCCGCAAGAGGTCAAGGCGAATCCGGTACCCGCGCATCTCAACCAGCTCACGCTCGCGGAGCTCGAGAAGCAACAGGCGGCGCGCAAGAAGAAGATCCAGGAGCAGGTCGCCAAGAAGTACGAGGACGCGGCCAAGACGATGTTCCAGTTCGAGTCGACCGCCAAGAGCAACCTCGAGAGCGTCCGCCAGGAGGTTGAGGCGACGCGGAGTGCGCAGCTCCAGTTCGACTTCAAGGCAAAGCCTGCGCCCGAGTTCGGAAAGCAGCCGGCGCAGGAGGTCAAACTCAACGCCACAGCGATCCTGCGCGAAGACGCGCTCTACAAGAAGAAGCAGGCCAAGGACGCGCAACTCATCCGCGCGTACGAGACCGAGCTGCGTGATCCGATGGACTTCTACCGCTGGCAGACCGAGATGCTGCAGCAAGACGAGGACAAGGCGAAAGCCGAGGTGGAGAAGCGCCGCCTCGAGATGGTGCAAGCCCAGTACGAGGCTGTCGAGGCCGCGCACCGTGCCAAGATGGAGAACCGCGAGGTCGCGATCCAGATGAAGCTCGTGGCGAAGGACCTCGAGGCGCAGCGACTCGCCGATGAAGCCGAACTGGAAGAGCGCTACCGCGCGCAGATGGTCGAGCTCAAGCGCGTCCGCGAGACGGCGCCGCGCGAGGCGGAGACCAAGCTCAAGGACGAGAAGACCCGGCAGCGCGAGGAGCTCAACGAGTTCCTCGCAGCCGAGCGGGAGCGCAAGGCCGCGCAGGACGCGCTCGAGCAGGCGCAGCGCGAGGAGCTGATCCGACAGATCCGCGCGCTCGACCGCGTCCACCGCGAGCACGTGGCCGTGTTCGACCCGACCGAGACCGCGCAGCTCGGGCTCCTCGACGAGATGTCGCTCGCCGAGCTCAAGGAGCGGCTCCAGGTGCGCAAGGCGCAGCAGGCTGCGTGGGAGGAGGCTCGGCGCGAGGACATCCTGAGCTGCAAGCAGGAGAAGGAGGCCCAGATCCTCGACAAGGCCCAGAACCTCTCGCGCCTGCGCAACGCGGCGGCGAGCGCAAATGCGGCCCAGCGGAGCAGGAAGAAGGCGCTCGACGTGGCCAAAAAGCAGCAGGAAGCCGAGACGCGGCGCGAGGGCAACCTCAAGCTCGCGCAGAAGCTCTCGGAGCAGCGGCGCGCGCGCGAGGAGCAGATCGCGCGACTCAAGCAGGAGGCAGACGAGATCGCGAAGAAGCGCATGTTTCTCGGCGCGGCGAAGAACATGCTTGAGGAGAACCACTTCGGGCAGCTCAAGTGCGGCTTCGAGCGCGAGGCGCGCGAGCGGCAAGTCAAGCTCCAGGCGGACGCCGTGACGACAGAGCGCGTGCGTGAGCAGGAGAAGGCGATGCGCGTGCAGTTCGCGTACTCGCAAGTGCTGAAGAAACGGACCGAAGACGAAGCGAAGGCTCAGGTGCTGGAGCGCGCGAGACGAGACGGCCGCGTCAAGGAGCGCGAGGAGGACGAGACGCTGCGGAACATCGTGCGCCACGAGAAGAAGCGCTTCCTGCACGCCAAGGAGATCCTGCAGAGCCGCAACATGTACGCCACGAACCAGTCGGCGGCGATCACGGCGGGGGCTCGCGCCGTGGCGACGATGCGAGCAGCTTCGAGGAGTAGGAATCAACTGGATGACCGATGAAGAGAGAGACCTTGCTTGGCTTGCAGTGCGTGCACTTGGCGCTCGGAACACTTGTGTCATCTGCCCACAAGCAACCAAGTAGTTATACACACCACCATCCCATCCACATCCGCAACACATTCCACGCAGGCAGCAATGCGAAGGAAGCAACACAGCAAGACAAAGCGCGTCCGAGTCCGGCAAGCAAAGTTCACAGCCCTTATCCGATTGTGCGTAAGATCCAACGCTCAGCACCAGCAGCGCACCGGCAGCAGTCCTCGCTACTCGTGGGACGGCAACGACGCCGTCACCACGAGCAATAGCGGCAGCAAGAGCCGCACGGCACCGACGGCACCGCCGCTGACGCAGCGATGACTAGGATCCACATAATCTAAGAACGCGGCTTCTCCTTCTTCTCCTTGTAGAGCGCAAGGAGCGAGACACCCGAGACCTTGACGACCTTGAAACGGACACCCGGAATGTCACCGACGGCGTGGCCGCGACGACCGAAGCCCGAGATCAGCACCTCGTCGTTCTCGTCGACGTAGTTGAGGCAACCATCGCGCGGCACGAACGCGGCGATCTTCTTCGAGTTCTTGATCAGCTGCACACGCACACTCTTGCGAATGGCCGAGTTCGGCTGCTTGGCCTCAATGCCGATCTTCTCGAGCACGATGCCCTTGGCCATCGACGAGCCACCGAGCGGGTTCGCCTTCATGGCGGTCACCGAGTGGCTCTTGTTGTAGGACTATACGAGATCGCCACATACTGCAAAGTCAGTCCACCGTCGTCTCCGATTCCATCTCATCGCAGCAGCTGCCGCACCTTCTGCTGCCAGCGCTGCGTGCGGCGGTGCACGCGCAGCTTGCGGGCGCAGCGAATACCGGAAGGCTTGTCTGTAGATACGTCACAGACACCACGACCACGCAGTCACGTCAGCACTCTTGTCTGTCCGCTAAGCCCCTGCTCTCCGCTGTCTGCTGTCCGCCCGAAGCTCCCAAGCTCCCAAGCTCCCGACCCGCCCGCCGTTCGTTCTCTGCTGCGTTCCGCCTGCAGGTTGTCGTCGTTTCTAGCGTACTGCTAGCAGCACCCGAAGGCACTTGCTGCTGGTGCTGCTGGTGCTGCTTGTTAAGGCAGCTGGGAGTTCTGCATGGAGGTGATGGTGGCTTTCACTGCAGTTCCTGTTGCCTGAAGCGGCCAGCGCTCGGTGGTGGTCGGGCGTTGGGAGCCGGGAGCTTCGAGCAGCGGACGCCAGCAGCGCCTGCAGAGCACACGCTGAAGAGAGAGAGAGAGACGCAGCACGTACGCTTGCTCATTTTTCACTCAGACGAGGAGAATCGGATTCTTGCGTCCAACCACAGAGCGCGTCGAATGCCGCGACGAATGAAGCAGCAAAACGAAATGAATGGAGGCGCCTCGCTGTTCCGCATGTCCCGAATACTACTGCAGTATAGGCGGGACAAGCCGATATTACATTCGGGACTCGAGCAGAAGTACGATAACATAAATCACGAAATAAAAGTACTGGAGAATCATAACGGAATCGCCACCAAACGTTGGCGCACTTCTTCCAAGCAGCTCTTCGAAGCAGCTCCTCGTGGCGGTTCTAGCACATGCACATGGAAGCCTGGGTCCAACGGCCAAGAGTTAGCAGGTCAGCGCTGGTGGCTGTCAGCGAGCTCGACTGAGCGGCTGTGGAGTGCGAACTCGACTGCAACGTAGACTGACAAGCATCGATGTCCCAGAGCACAACAGCACATATTGGCGTGTTCGGCCGACAACCACCGAGAAAGAGGTTCGGGGGGTGACGCAAAAAAGCTCGCGCGTACATGCGAGCTTGTGCTTGGGCATTTCTCAGTCACTGACCGTCCATGCAAGTTGATCTTCTCTCTCTCACTCGTTAACGCACGCTCACAACCTAGTCCTTCGCCGGCTTGAGGTTGTGCTTGGTCAAAAACTCGTTCAGCGGCACGCGGATCTCGTCGTGGTGCGGGATCTCCTGCACCCATTCATTTGATCACCGTTCCCCAAAAGATACCACTTCAGTGACCATCGCTTCGCATCTCACATGCCAACAGTCAAACGCAACTACCAACACGCACCTTCATGCGCGCCAGCCAGTCCGACGTCTTCGGGTACTTGGAGAAGTCGAACACTTCCATGAGCTCGAGCTGGTCCAGCTCGCAGTAGCACGCGTAGTCCGCGAGCGTCGCCTGCTTGCTCTCCGCAATGTACGGCGCCGCGAAGAACTGCTCGAGGATCCCGACAAATTTGGAAATTGTCGCGTCCTTGTTCTTGAGCAGCGCAATCGACTCGGGCGTCGACGCATCGAGTTCGCGCCGGAAGTACGGTCGGAGAACGTTGATCGTGCTCAGTCGCGCGTTCGTGTGGTGCCAGTGCAAGTACTGGTTCACTTTGGCGCGCGCCTGCAGCTCCGTCGGGTACACGTCCGTCCACTTGTGCTTGTCTGCCAGGTAGGTCAGGATCGCATTACTAGCGGCAGCAGCATCAAGCAACGGACGTGTCGAGGAGAGTTAGTGGTGGGGTCTGTCAGCTTTGCGGTGATGATAAACACTACCATGATACGCACTCCCATACACTCAACCCACCCTTCAAAGAGCGTGAAGTCGCCGTCCTTGATCACCGGCACGAGGCCGTTCGGATTCATCTTGAGGAACTCGGGGGTCAGCCCCACGCGCGGCGGAACCACCTGCACGAGCTCGTAGCTCACGCCCTTCACCGTCATGAGCCACGCGGCTGCAGCCATCAACTATGCTCAGCTGCGCACACCCACACTCGCACACATCGGCAGCTACTCAGCAGGCGAGCGGCCGAGACGCACCCGCGCGCGTCGGCTGGCTCACGAGGTTCCCGTACAGCTTGAGGCTCATGCTTTTCGTTCGACGCGAGGGCGATTTTGCTTGTCAAAAGCGATCTTTTTGTGCTCCTGCGACGTGTGCAGACTTGAAAGTGTATGGGCGAGATTTGCGTGCGATCATTTGCCACGAAGCACCGCCGGAAGCAAAATACCACAAGATGGAGGTCGCGCTCGTGCCCGTGCTCGACGACAACTATGCGTACCTGCTCATTGACTCTGCGCGTCGTACGTGGCGGCGCTCGCATGTGTGCACTCTGATGCAGCCAGTTGACTCAGCGAGCGTATGTGGGGCGTAGGCGTGGCAGCCGCGATCGACGCCGTGGAGCCGGAGAAGGTGCTCGCGCGCGCCAAGCAGCTCGGCGTGACGATCACGACGATCCTCACGACCCACTCGCACTGGGACCATGCCGGCGGCAATGCGGTCATGAAAGAGCTCGCAGATCAGCAGCAGGGCGCCGCGCTTTCGGTCCCAGTCGTCGGCGGCAAGGGCGACGACGTCCAGGACGTGACGCTCGAGGTCGAGCACGGGGACGTCGTGCGCGTCGGCGACCTCCAAGTGCAGGTGTTCCAGACGCCATGCCACACGCGCGGCCACGTGCTGTACCTGTGCGAGGGCGCGCTCTTCACGGGCGACACGCTCTTCATCGCGGGCTGCGGTCGCTTCTTCAGCGGCACGCCCGCAGAGATGCACCACGCGCTCAACGGCGTGGTCGCCAAGCTCCCGCGCGAGACCAAGATTTATTGCGGACACGAGTACACCGCGAGCAACCTGCGCTTCGCGGCGCACGTCGAGCCGGAGAACGCCGCGGTGCGCGAGAAGCTCGAGTGGGCCATCGAGAAGGGAAGACGCGGCGAGCCGACCGTGCCGTCGACGCTCGACGAGGAGCTCGCGACAAACCCGTTCATGCGCGTGCACGAGCCGGCCGTGCAGCAGTTTGCGGTCGGCGGAGCGAGCTCGGACTTGGCTGCCGTCATGGGCGCGCTGCGCAGCGCGAAGGACCACTTCGGCACTGGAAAGGGCAAGATATAAGCACATGCCCATCAGGCTGAGGATGTTCGCAGTAGGTGCTATTGGGAGTCGTCAGTGCATTCACCGCTGCCAAACGTGACCTTGTACTCGCGTGATCGCTACATCGTCGTCAGAACCGTGCTGTTGCAGGGGATTCTGGTGATGAAGGACTATGTCTCGCTCGCCACATCTCGGATCTGTCGTGTGACGGCGCTTTCGGTACCAATCCCGGCAGCACTGTAGCTGTGGGTACTGTTCCATCAGCAGCAGTGGTATCGTTGTTATGGCTGATCGCCGAAGGTCTGCTGGCGTCTAGAAGTGGTCGCTGACGAGGCGGGATCGCTGCGTGCTGTCGGATGAACGAGCCCAGTGTCGTCTGGGTTGGACCATCCATCACCCACCGTTCGCATGCAACATCGAGTGAGCGCCAAGCACACGTTTGAGTAGCCAGCCCTGCGACGCTACTTGCTCACGCACCGGGCTCTCCGCCATTTTCCGTCCGCTCCGGTAACTCGACGGAGAGTACACGGCCTTCGAAAGCACGATCTTCTTCTTCACGAGCGGCACTTGGCCCATGAACACACCCTTTTGGCGTTCGATGCTTGCTGTCCGTGGCTGCTCAATAGGTTGCGCACACGCACACATGCAAGTGCGTGGTCAGCAAGGACAACGACCACTCAACTAACACACCATACGCTCACCACTCGAGGCTGGAGCAACTGCTCTCGCTGGTGCTGGTGTCGATTCATGTGGTAGCGCAGCATCGCGTCGACCTGCTTCCTCGCAAACGCGCGCTGCTGCAGATGCGTCTCGAGGGCGTCTGCGGCTGAGTTGAGCTGGTCGCCGCCGTCGACAATCGAGCGATTCCACTCATCGTCGCCACTGTCGTCTACCCGACTGCTCGGTCCAGCTCGTTGATGCCGATGGAGTGTCGGCGAGCGAGGTGGAGACGACGCACTTGTAGGTGAGAACGCAGACTGGTTGCTCACCGGCGAGAGGTGGAGTTCTTGCAGCGTGTCAAGCGAAGACAACGGAGGCTTCCTTGGCGAATGGAACCGCAAGCCGCCAAGGTTGCCTGGAGGATCATCGTCGCTCGGATGATGGAGAACGAGTTTGGGACTCACGTGCTTGCTCCTGAGTTGATCTTTCTCCTGCATCTTCGCGAAGAGCTGCTCGTAGAACTTGAGTCGTTTGCTCAGACTCGCGTTCATGTCCTCGAAGATCCGCTTCTCTTGCTGCACTCGCTTCTTCTCATCCATGAGCCGATCAACCTGCTTGACGAGCTTCTCGAGCTGCGAACTCTGGTATCGCAGCTCAAGCTGCACGCGCTCGTTCTCCTCGATCGTGCGCTGCGTGGTCATGTCCAGCTGGTTCCGCATATGCTTCTCCATCTCTTCCTGGCACGCCTGGATGTCTGAGTCCTTCTCTCGCCGCAGTCGGTCATGTTCGAACACGAGCTTGCGCTCCAAGAAGTGCACTTCCTCCTCCTTCTGCATCGTCACCGTTTTCACAGTGTCTTGCAGCTGCTGGATCTGCTCCTCGAGATGCGTCTTCTCGTCTTGGAACACTCGCATCTCCTGCACCAGCACTTGGTTGTCTTGCATTTGCTGCGTCAGCTGCTCGCACTGCACGCGCTTCTCGTCGTACAGGCGCCGAAACTCTTGCTCTTTGCACGCTTCGAGCGCGTGAAACAGCGGCTTCCCGCTGCTCACCAGTGCCATCATCGAAGCGCGAGAACCGACGCTCTCGGCGCCCTCTGCCCCGCCGTTGATAGTTTGCAGCAGCGACGAGTTGATCGCTTCGGACTCCCTGAGCTTCAGGTTCAGCTCCTCGATCCGCTTCGACTTGAACGCCAGCACGCGCTCGCGGTCGTCGACGTTCGTGTCGAACGAAACCTGCAGCTCACGCAGCTGCTTGGAGAGCGCTGCATTCTCCTTCTGCAGCCGCTCGTTCTCGTTCTTTGCGAATCGGAGGTCCTCATCGATGCGCTGTTCATGCAGTGCGCGAAACGCAACCGTCTTAAACTTCTCGACGCCCTCCGGGTCCTCTTTACCGAAGAAGTCGAGCGCAGTCTTGAGACTCTCCGGCGCGGACGCCGCCATTGGAGGACAGACGCTGCGAAGAGGTCACGCCGATGCAGTGCAGTGCGAGCGAGCGAGCAAATGCTGGTAACAATGGTTTCTAACTTTTTGTAAAAGTAGCTGATGGAAGCCTGATAAACACCGAGTACGAGTCGTCGTGCTCAACACCAGAGATCAGCATGGCAGCAGTTCACCTGCTCGCGAGAGCAAGCGCGAAGCTTCCGAGCCTGCCTGGTACATGAACGCCATCTCCGTCGCGCTCTCCTGCTCCAGCCACTCACTACCTCCGCAATGGCTCGTCGTCCTCGCGGAACTTTGGGCAGCAATGAGCTCGGTTGTGCTCAGTCGAGATCTCCTTCAACATCTGCAACTCTTGCGTGTGGACATGTCGTAGTAGTCGTAGACGATCTCCAGGTGCCATCAAGGTCGGAACGGACAACCGCACCGATTGCGCCGTGAAGTCGTGGGCGAAGCCGACAAAGTCCCGAGTTTCACCGGCGGCAGCGCAAAATGGTTCGCCACCCCTTGTGCTCCGGACCCATGGAGCTCTTGTCGAAGCGCTCGTACAGCACCTCGCACTGCTTCTCTGAACAGATCCACATCTACGGGTTCACACAGGAGCACCTTCCACTGACCGCTGGTGTTGCTCACAGAGGTGCTGACGATTTGTTCAGTTCGTCTCTCAGTCTCCGCGATAGTCGTGACGGAGGATCGGAGGGATGAAGACATCGCCGACTTCTTCTTGCTCCTCTTCCTCCTCCTCTTCGTCATCGCTCCACGCGTCGGCGTCGCCAACAGCAGCTCCAGCCACGTGCTTCGAACCATCCGCCAAGTTTCTGTCGTCGCGGCCGTCGTGGTCCGGACAGAGGTCGACTGGCGGTGGTTGCCACTTCATGATGATGCCGTCCTCTCCGCCGGTGAAGAGCTCGCGGGTTGTGTGTCGGTATACGCACGCCGTGACCTGGCTGTAGTGCGCCGTGGCACGCAGGAGCGGCGCGCCGTGGTCGCCGAAGACCTGGTAGGCGTTCAGCTGGCCGTCGCGGCCGTTCGGGTGGAAGACCAGCGTGCTGTCAATCGCGTCGCCCTCCTGGACGACGGCCATCTGTACGCTGCGCGCCGCGACCTGACTCTGGACGCCCTCGTAGTTGGTGAACTGGTGCTCTCCGCTCTTGCTGTTCCACAGTCGGAGCTTCTGGTCGAGCCCGCTGCTGAGCAGGAAGCGGCCGTCCGGGGTGTACGCCAAGCTGTTGACGCCGGCGAGGTGCGCAGTCACCGACGACACGGACGCCGCCGCGTGCGGATCGTTCCGGCGCGCCGGCGCTGAACTGCGCACCGGATTATTCAATAAGCTCCTTCTGACGCTACTGTTACTGCTGTTGCTACTACCACTACTACTATTGGCGCTCCGTCCTCCCGCCGCCAGCGCCTGCAGCGCGTCGACGCGATGGCGCTTGCGGGGCGCAGGTCTGGCCGCCGCGCTCAGCGACGGCGTCGACAGCGGCCGCTTGACGTTCGTGAGCACGGTCGCGCGCCCGGGTGCCGCGGCCGCGCCCTCGTGGTTGAGGCAGAGCAGGCACGCGGTGGCGCCCGAGCGGCGGATGTCCCACAGGCGCACCTCGCCGTCGCGCGCACCTGACGCAAGCTGAAACTCGCTCTCAGGCGACCACGCGAGCGACCACACCTCGTCGCGGTGGCCCAACAGCGAGTGGGTCGCGGCGCCGACCGCCAGGTCGCAGAGCCGCACCTCTCGCCCCGCTGTGGCCGCCGCCACGAGCGCGTGCGAAGCGCCAGCGGCGCGCGAGAAGCCGGCAGCGAACACCTTGGCGCCGAGCGCCCAGTCGCTCACGACGGTGAACGCGTCGCCGTCCCATACGCGCACGCGACCGTCGAGCGAACTCGAGACGAACAGCCCGCCGTCCAGCGGGTACCACGCGACGCTCGTCACGCCGAGTGGCCGAATGCCGCCTCCTTCAGGCTCGAGCGCGCGCGCCACGCACACGGGCGGCAGCTCAGCACTGGCGTCGAAACGGCTGCCGCTCGGCGCGTCCAGCGCGCGCAGGTCGAAGAGCAGCACGCGCGACGTGGCGGTGCCCGCAAGCAGGAAGCGCTCGTCGACCGGGTCGAGCGCCATCGTCCACGTGCGCATCCCTCGGCGGAAGACGAAGCCGTTCGCTACGGGCGCCAGCGCCCGCGCCCCGGCCGTGTGCAGCGCGTCGCGGAAGCTCCGCAAGCCAGCGAAGCCCGCGCTGCGCTCGTGCACGTGCACGAACGCGGACGTACGCATGGTCGGGAGGAAGTGGGTTGGCGGAAGCTCAAGTAAGCTGTACCGGTGAGCTGGTACAATACAATCGAGACTGACAAAGAGCATATGATGCTATAAAGGATGAACGGAGATGACGAACGATTGACGAACGCTTGTCACAGTACAGCAATTGCTACTCCGCGTGGCCTCACTGGTGCGCCTGCACGAACTCCAGCGCCGTGTCGAGCATCGTGAGGTAGTACACGCGCTCGCCGTGCTCCGACGCGAATGAGCACAGCTGCTGCATCGCGACGCAGTGCGCCTGTGGCTCTCGCACGCGGCTCCGAACGAGCGCGAAGATGAGCAGTGGCAGCAGCTCGTCAGCGGCGCACACGCGCGCGTGGCTTGCGTCGGACCCAAGAGCGATCGCTTCAGGCGGATGCTCGAGCGTGATGTGGTCGTTCAGCGCCTGCACACTCTCCATGAAGCGCTCGAGTTTTCGTGTCGGCGCTGCCTCGGCGCCCATCGCGTCCAGGCATCGAATCGCGCGTTCCACACTCGCAGAGTGCGCGACGTGGTCCGGGTTGCTCAGCGCGAACTCGTCGCTGGAAGTTGGCAGCAAGCGCCACTGAGCGCGCTTGCGCTCGAATGCAGCGAGTCGCGGAGCAGTGGCCACCGCAGTGCACCACTTGCCGATCTTGCTGGTTAACAAGCCGGCTTTGCCTCCTTGACCGCAAAAGTACGCCTCGACGGCAGCCTGCACACTAGCAACGAGCTCTGGACGGACCTGGCGGCTGGCACCCGACAAACATGTTTGAGCACCCTGATCTGCAGCGTCGGATCCAAACATCTCGCAGAGGTGGATCCCACCAGCAGCTTCCAGCTGCGCGACTCGGAACGTCAAGATGAACTGCACGAGGTCCTGGATGGAGTCACGCAGTTTGTTCAAGTACCGACGGCAAGTCGTTGGACACGTCGACGATGGAAACTGCTGGCGCCGGAGGATCCGGGCGCAGATGTGGCCCTCGAAGCTCTCGGAGCTCTGCAACAGCTCGAACACAAGCGAGTGCACTCGACTGTGATGGCAGTGCCGACTCTCAGTGCCGGCTTTGAGTGCGTGTGAGTATGTTCTCGCTGCCGTTCTTGTGTCTTGGCAAGCATGTGCGCGAGTGTTCCACCTCGTCTTCATGCGCCAGTTCTTCTTCCACTGGGATCTTGTGGCATTGCGGTGGGCATGGCCCTCATCGTCACTGTCGACGGAGCTTTCGGGTGCCGTTGACGCGCGCGAAGTGTGAGAGGAACGCTTCCGACCCGTCTTCTTTCTTTTCGGGTGCTGCGTTCGCGGTCCGTCCTGCCTCGTGGCACTGGGTTGCAAGGAGCCGGCTGCTTTTGTTAGCGGTGTAAGAGTCTGCTCGAGTTGCTTCTGAGGTGGTGGTAGCGCCGTGGTGTCGTAGCTCTTGTTCGCGACAAATCGCTTGAACGATACTGTCTTGAGCCATCTCGCTGCTGCGGCTGCAAAGGACGTAGCAGAAACGCCAGTCGACGACACTTCTCTAGGCTTGCTGAAGAAGCGAGCTTTGCGGTCGCGACTGGTCTGGAAGAGCGGCGGCACTTTCATGCCTGGTGGCAGACGTGGAATCGCGAAGGACCCTGCTCGCGACTGACGAATCCGCACGGACACTGCAGAGTGGGCTCTGGACCTGCTGCTGCTGAGTGCTTGGCACTCCGTTGCTCTGGGAGATCTGTCCGAATGGTGTTGCTCTTCACGCTGCAGTTGAAGCCATTGTTGCTGCTGCAGTTGTTGTTGTTGTTGTTGCTGGTGGAACAATCGCTGAGACTGGAGGCACGCTAGCGCAGCCAACCAGGCAGTCGAGGTCGCCGGTGAACCCGTTGTAATCTCGAACCGGTCGAATCCACTTTGAAGTGTGATCGCGGTTGAGCCTGAACATCCTCGCGCCTGGCAGTAAAAGCATGAGCGTTAGTTCGTGCGCAGATATTCCGGTGCTCGACATTCCTGCGTCGCATGGTGCTGGTATACCGTACCTTGACATCTTCCAGCCGAAAGTCATAGCTGAAGCGCGCAGTTTGAACGACGATCTGTGCGCTGGTGAGAAGAAGCGATCCATCATGCTGACCCTCACGTTCGGAAGCGAGTCGTGCTGCTGTATCATTGGATTGAACCGGCTGCTGCTTGTCTCTCGTGATCTTCAGACTCGACATCTTGCGCCGCATTCTCTGGAGTCTGCTCCCAGTGGAGGCCTGGAGTTCGCCACCACCAGTTTGTGCTCCCAGCCTGACGATTCGAACGTTTGCACACAACAGCAACAAGGTGTCGTCGCGAAGTACGCGCGGGTGTGAGATGCTCACTGGCACACTCTTCTTCGCAAGCGCTGGAAGCAGCATCGCTCGCTGACGTATGTGTTCTTGCAATTGGAAGTGCCGACTCGGATCGAGTTGCCCTGCATCTGGCGGCGTTGTCATTACTCCAGTTCGAAAAGCACTCTTCGCTTCTTGCTGCCTGAGCAAATGACCCAGCTCCACGTTGAGATCGGATGTCGGCGCAAGCACCTTTCTCGCTAGCCTTCGCCACTCGTCTACTGGAATCGCTTCCCCTTTGTGGACTTGGACTCCAACAAGATCGGCGACGATGAATGCCTCTGATGCTGGCAAGAACGCCAACCCACAAAGCGCAACGACAGCGGCAGCTTTGTCGCAAGCACCAGCTCCCTCCACCATCTTCCCTCCCGAGTCAGAGGTGCAGACAGTGGGCATGACCGCTGTGGCTGCTGCTGCTGCGGTTGCTGTCTTGTGGAAGTCTGCGCGAACGAGAGCTACGAGAGCAGGTATCGCTGTGGTCGACCAGTCCAAGCACTAGGGAAGCGTGGTTCCTAAATCGGGGCAGCGTTGCACGAAACGAAGCGTTTCGTGCGTCAACAAGTCAACAAGGTGTATCTTGATGAACATGACATCGATCGTGTGGTGCAATCGATGGGCATGCACGATGCCATCTTGAGGGCGTAGCAATCGCCATGACTCCTGGTCCAGCCAGTCAGGCAGTTGCTGACTTTGCAAGATCTTCCAAGTTGCACTGGAATGCCGAGTGTCAACGATGACGATCACATGCAGGCAGCATTTCCTCCTGTTCTGCTTCTCACACGACAACGATGGTCTTGTTGCCACTCAATGTCCTCGAAGTCGATCGACAACTGCAGTCACGCAGAACACAACACCTTCCTCGTATCACGCGAGCAAACACTGGAGATCAAACCCAACATATCGATTTGTATACGCTTACAGCGCCGACCAGCTACTACATCGACGCTTCGAGCGCATCGACAAGTTACAGGCCGAACCAGTGGTTGTCGCCGATGAGGAAGCCGAGCGTCGAGCCGCCGGCGATACCGAGGAAGAGGCAGAGCACCATCAGAGCGCCGCCCGACTCGCGGTCCTCCGGCTTGAGCATACGCGGAGCCGTGCCCATCGTCACCGTCGAGAGGAGACCGTTCGTGATACCGATCGTGAGGTTCAGGCACACGTTGTACACGAGAGCACCAACGTCGCCGCGGCCGAACGAGTACAGCGAGGTGCCCGCCACGCCCATCAGAAGCAGCGGGATGTACGCGATACGCACAACACTGAGCGACAGCGACAGCTTCATCGTGAAGACCTTGTACGCGAGCACGCCGCAGAAGATACGGCCGAAGAAGTCGCCGTAGTTGTAGCTGCCGATGATGCCCGGCGAGCAGTACCATTTGATCGTGATATCAAACACCTCGTCCGAGTATGGCGGCGCGAGGTTGCGGCCAGCCTTGCACGCGAAACCAGGGAACACCACGAGCGACACGAAGAGCACGAGGAACTGCGTGACCGCCGGCACCCAGATGATGCGGAAGATGCGGCTGAGGTTAAAGAGACGAGCGGACAGCGACTGCGTGTCGAGGTTCTCCGCACGCGTGTGCGCCTCGTTACGGTCCATCAGGAACTTCACCGACGGGGTGTTGATCAGCTTGCGGTACAGGTACATGGCGAGGAAGAGCACCACCAAGAGCATGCTGAAGAACAGGTAGAAGCTCGTCTTGACCGAGCTGCTCTTCTGCTTGACACCGCCGATCGCGAGACGCAGGATCGTGTTGAGCGTGATGTTGAGCACACCCGCGCACACGTTGCCGATCTGCACGCCGTTCGTGAACTTCTCGACCGGGAACAGCGCCGCGAGCGTGTAGTACGTCGCCTCAGTGAACGAATTGCCGAAGCCGATCACGCCGAAGCAGATGAGCACGAGCGTTCCGCCGGTCCGCTGGCCACTGTTGATTTTTTTTTCGATGACAGCTTCAACGCCGTCGCTTAGAACTTTGTTGTTATCATCGTCGTTGCTTCCGAAGTCGATCGCCGAGAAGACCATGATGAGAATCGCGCAGACGACGAAGATGCTGTAGCCGATGTACACGCGCTTGGTCATCGAGATCTTCTTGTCGAGACCGAAGACCATCTGGATGAGCTGGCCGCCGAACATCGGCCACGCCGTACAGAGCGTCGTGAGGAACGTGAAGTCGATACCCGAGTCCTTGAACTCATCCATGTAGAAGTCCTGCGCCGACAGGCACGAGTAGTACGCCCAGAGCACCGAGGCGTTGAGGAACATGAGCGAGAAGTAGATGAAGTTCTCGCGCTTCTGGAGGTCTTCCCAGATCTCCTGCGGAATGCCATCGCGGCCGGTCTCGAGGCTCGACTCCTCCTGGACGATAAGCTTGTCAGTCTTATTCGGCGAATGCATCGTTGTCTGGTTCCTGTGGTCCCTTGCTCCCGAGGCTTCCGTCCGAGGCTGCAGATTGAAGAATGAGACGCTTGAGGACTCCCGAGCGAGCAGAGGCCAACGCCAACGGCGGCAGCGCTACCTGCGACTTACTCGGTGGCCACGAGTGCGTCGTTTGTCGCTCTGTGTGAAGTTGATGTTGCGGGATCAGGACCAGCGTCTGGCCTGCGCACATGCTTGCCAACCGCCCTCATCTCGCAACGTGTGCGCGTGATGGGGACGCACTGACTCTCGCAGGAAGAGAGCGGCGAGAGAAGAGCCCGCTGTCGTCCTCGCTTTCCTTGTCGTCTGCTGCTTGCAAACCTCAGAACGTGTGTGTCAAGGTGTGTGTGTGTGTGATGGAAATCCGACGTGAGCGATCAGGGGACTCCAGGATCTCGGTTTGCTGAAAGCTCCAGGCTTCGCTCAGAGCCACGTCGCCACGGGAGCTACTGTATCAGCGCTACTATCTCAAAGAGCGTTCGCGTTGATCGGCGGTGTCTGCTTTGCAAGGTGGCTTCGCACAGCGAGTGGGTCAGATCAAGAGAGGTTGTCATTCCGAGGACACATCCTCCTCCTCCTTCTGTATGTCGCTTTCGCATTCAGAGGGGCTGCTCGCCAGTCATTCAAGCTCAAGCAGCAAAGGCTCGCAAGTGATTCTGAGTGAGAGAGAGCTCCGAGAGCCCTTGCTGTTGCGGTTCTTTTTTCCGAGTCGGTGAGAGGACTCACAAGGACTCAGCGGAGGTAGGTGAGGAGAGTGGGAGGTCGAGACACGCTCTCGACGAAGCCGCGCGCCATGTGGTGGGGTCGTCGTGGCCGGTGCCGCCCGATCCGCCGATCGCCCCCTCGCTTCATGTCTTCGCAGTCGTCGACATGTGCGTGACGCGCGCGTCCAAGCTGAAAAGAGGTGTTCTCGACCGATATCCGAGATGCATACCCCCGAACTCGCGTGCGTCTCGCACAATAAGCGGGTGCATCGATCGATCAATGTGGGCGAATGGCGCGGTAATGTGCGGCAAACTGCTGTGGTGCAGATTGCTGTCACGCAACCCACAACATCGGGATCGAGCATGTGTGTGAGAGAGAGAGAAAGAGAGAGAGAGAGAGAGACGTCGGAGATCAGCCACCACCAGCAGCAGCAGCAACAGCAACAACAAGAATGCACGGCCGGGGCGGTGACAACAGCAACAGCAACAGCAACCGCAACAGGAGCGCGCGACACCAATTCGCCGCGACTCGTGTCCATGTCCAAACCTCGAGAGTCCGTCCGCACGGTGAAGATCTCGCATCACGCGAAAAGCTGCAAGAACGCTGGTACTGCTTGGCGAATAAGTAAGTCGAGAGGCTTTCGCTGATGACACACCGCTCGCCCGCCTCTCGCGGATGCTCCTCCTCCTTCTCCTCCTCCCACTTTCTACAGTAGCCATGCATGTGTGCATGCATGCGCTCATTCAGGTTCATCCGAGACGTGTCTTTCGGGGACCCGAACAAACCTGAACAAAGCGGACTCTAGATTCTCAACCTCGAGCTCCTCGGGCTCCTATGCGCTCGCCTCGCTGCCACCCCTCCTACACATAGCAGCAGCGGCAGCAGCAGGTTACGAGAAGCGCCGTCGCCGCGGCTTTGACGCGCGTATGTCGGGTGGAGCGACCTGCGCCTGACGACGAAGATCAAGCTTCTTGTTCGCTCAAGTCAAGCTCAAGCATGTGTGCGTGTGCGCGCCGTGCGATCGATCACGCTCGCTCCCACTCCCTCACCCGAACCTTCACTTTGGATTCAGAGCCTCTGTGTTGCCAATGGTGACTCGCCGACGCACGAAGCGTCACGCGAGTAGCATGAAGCCGCTCGCTCTCGTCCACATCATCCATCTACTCGACCTCCGCCACAGCTCGCACCGCTGGAATTGCTCCGTTTGCTTCGCCACAGGACAAAAGGCCACCACCACCACTCGTCCTTGGTCGTCCTCGCTCAATGCCTTCTACTGCAGTCACATGCGCCGCGTGCAAGCACATAATGCGAGCGGTTCTTGGCTCTCGTCACCAGGTTCGCCGTCGATGCGCTCTCTCCTCCCATGGTTTGATCTTTGCTCGGCAACGCCGGAGGCGCATGAACAGCGCACCAGCGCCGCTCGTTTTCTGCATTACGCCTCGCCACGCTTTCGTCCGCACCTGCATCAGGTATCTGCACGCCGCCATCCTTTCGAGCCGTTGGTCACAAGCGAGACGCGCTGGTGGATCGCGGTGACGCATAGGTAAGGCGCCAGGCACAGGGCTGGAAGAACAAGCGAGAAGCAGGGCGGTGCTGGATCGACGCAATGTGCGTATGCTGGCAATGTCGAGGAGCTCAGCACGAACCATGCGTGCGGTGTGCGGCGTCCAGTCACTGCCTCTACATAACAGCAGCTATCTGTACGATGCAATTGTATGCGACCTTCCGCCGCATCTTATGCATCCCATACAGCAATTCTCCCACCAGCATACAAATGGCAACATATGCATCGGACAAGGAAGAATGTCGTGAGTCACAACGCGATCTTTGCCAACCTACCTACCTCCATGCTGGCGAAGCTCGTGGCGCTGCTGATGGCAGCAGCTGCCGCCGCAGTTGCCGCCGACGCCGACGCCACCGCCGAGTGCCGAGCCGCCGACGTGCTCTGGCTCTGGAGCGGCGCCCTGGCGTCGCACTCGCTGGCGGTGCGCGTGGGACTGCGCGCGGGTCACGCATGCGCCGCCAACGCGCTTGTGCTGCGCGCCACCCCTGAGCTGCGCGCGGGCGAGAAGCCGCACGCCGCGATCGCCGTGTGCCACCAGGCGGGCACCGCAGACGCTGTACTTAGCTGCGACCTGCAGGAGATGCTAGACGCCGGGCGCGCGTACCACTACGAGCTGGTGCTCGCGCGTGACGACGCGGCGGTGGTGCGCGCCGGCAGCTTCCGCACACCGACTGTCGAGGGGCGCGCGCTCGACTTCCGCGTCGCGTTCTCCTCGTGCGCGGACGAGGCGTCGGACCCGCAGGTGTTCCGGGAGATTGCCCAGCACGACCCGCTCTTCTTCCTGCACATGGGCGACCTGCACTACCACAACCTCGAAGTGAACGACGTGGCGCGCTTCCGGGACGCGTACCACTCGTTCTTCGCGTCGCCCGCGGGGCGCGCGATGCTCGCGATGGACGTGCCGTTCGCGTACATGTGGGACGACCACGACTATGGGCCGGACAACAGCGACCGCACGGCGCCGGGACGCGACGCGGCGCTCCAGGCGTACCGGGAGTTCGTGCCGCACTACGCGCTGCCGGGCGATGGGCCGCGCAGCACCGTGCACCAGGCGTTCACTATCGGCCGCGTGCGCTTCCTCCTCACAGACCTGCGCTCGGAGCGCACGCCGAACGTCGCGCCTGCGGCACCGTCCAAGACCGTGCTCGGCGCGAAGCAGAAGCAGTGGTTCAAGGAGGAGCTCGTGCGCGCGACAGAGGACCCGGGAGTGGCGCTCATCGCGTGGGTGAGCACTATGCCCTGGATCGACGACGAGCGCAAGTGGGGCCACTTCGTGCATGAGCAGCGCGAGCTCGTCAACTTCATGCGCGGTCTCAACCTCAACACATGGGTCCCCATCGTCGTGCTCAGCGGCGACGCGCACATGCTCGCGGTCGATGACGGCTCGCACAGCCCCGGGAACCTCACGACGCTGCACGCCGCGGCGCTCGGTCGCCCCGGCTCGCTCAAGGGCGGGCCGTACAGCCACGGCGCGTTCCCGGGCTCGGGCCAGTACGGCCTGCTCGACTTCACGGACGACGGCGCGCGTGTGTGCATCTACTACCGCGGCCTGAGCGTCGACCGTGGTCAGCTACTCGAGTACGACACGTGCCACCCGGCGCGCACACCACCGCGCCAGCCCTACTTCCCGCCGTCGATTCCCGTGCGCGTGATGCAACGCGCGTGGAAGAAAGCCAAGAAGCGCGTTCTCCCGACGGCGGCCGCAGCAGCGACCGTCCTGGTGGTCGTCGTGGCGCTGGCGCGCTGCTACAGGAAGCGAACAGGCACCAAACGGGCGAAGAAACAAGACTAAGAGCTTGCTTGTGCTGGACGTGTGGGTGGACGCTGTTGACAGCATGGTCTGATGGTATAGCATTGCCTGCTAGTTAGTGTACGGAGGTTAAGGGGAACTTGGGATGCATGAGTCGGTGGTCGACGCAATGCACGGCTATGCCGTCGCAGAAGTCGCCGGTGCGATCGACTCGTGCAGGAACGGCGAAATGCCGAGCTGGTGCATGAGCGGCTCGAAGCCGATCGCGAACTCGACGTACTGCAGCGAGCAGCGCGCCGAGAAGGAGTAGCAGATCATCGCGTCGAACGGCAGGTGCACGTGGCGCTCTGTCGACGTCGCCAGTGGCGATGTCAGCGACTTCTTGGCATCTGCGGCATCCACTCCTCTGGACGGGGCGGAAGCCACCTCCTCGCTTGCTGACAGCAGCGATGTCTTGGACGCCACTTCGCGCACTTGCTTGGAGATCCTGTTCGTCGCTGTGAGACGGAAGGACACGACTTGTTCGCCGTCGGCGTACGGGATGTCCAGTGGTGCGCTGCTCTCTCCTCCGCGCGGTCGGCTGTTGCTCGATGTGGCAGTAGCTCGAGACGCCCCTTCGACCTGGTCGTCCGCCGCCCTCGCGTTCGCCATCTCAGATGCCTCGTGGTCGGGAATCTTGCCGTACGACAGAAACACACGCAGAGCGTACGACGACGTGTTCAGGAACACGCCCTCGCGCTGCACAGGGAGCTCGTAGCGCGCGTCGTTCACGTGCACGATCGCACGGAATGTCCAGTCAAGCGGCCGGAAGTTGAGCGGATTGAACACGTACAGCAGGTACGAGTTGCTCACGAGCGCGTTGACGCAGATCTCGTTCGCCTGCAGCCGGTAGCGCAGCGTATTGTCGTCGATGTTGATCGTCATGCCGGAGAGGTCGTGCAGCTTCACTACGTTAAAGTCTCGCTCACTCCCAGTCTGTTGCTGCTGCTGCTGTTGCTCGGTGACTTGTATCGTTGCGAGGGACTGTGCAGCCTCGTCATCATGCACCTGTTCTACCACCTCTTCCATATCCGCATCTCCTTCGCCGCGCGCGTGTTCCTCGTCTTCTACTTGGTGATCGATAGTTCCGGGCAGCGACACCACTGGTACGTGGGACAGCTCGATGACACTCGGTGGCGCGAGCGGGCGATAGATCAGCCCATCGATGGAGCCCCATACCTGCATCATGAGCGTGGAGCTGTCTGTGAACCGCAGCTTCCGCCCGCCGCTACTCTCGCCCTCCTGATCTTCCTCTTCCTCCTCGCTGTCTTCGTCTGCGAACACAAGTGTACCGCGCAGCAGCGCGTTGGCGTCGAGCAGCACGGGCGCCGGGAAGACCGGGAAGAGCTCGCTCTCGAAGAGCAGCGAGCCGCGCAGGCTCGCGACCGACGCAAGCAGCCCGAGGTGCTCGCGCAGCAGCGCGCGCGCCTCGTCCGGGGACACGGCGCCCACGAGCGCCGAGATCTCCTGCACCGACCGGTTGATGCGCAGCGAAAGCTCGAACATGCGCTCGCAGCGGGAGTACACAGCTGCGCGCTCCCGCGAGCAGGGCAGTGCGCGCGCCGAGCGGAGCGCCAGCAGGCGCGTCTCGCCGCGACCGTTCATGAGGTACACGCGCGCGGCCGCGGCGTCCACCACGCGCCGCGCCAGGTGCGCGCGCAGCGCGAAGCAGCGCCGCCACGCCGCCGGCCGGAAGCGCGGCGCGCCGAAGCGGGCGAGCACGCGCGCACGCCACTCGGACTCGCAGGCGCGCGCGCTCTCGGTGTCCAGCAGCGAGAGGCGCGCGAGCTCCGCCGTGGAGCAGAACGGCGCCACGAGCTCCAGCGGCGGCGGCGGCGGCGGTGCTGGCGCTGGTGTCGTCGTCATGCTTGTCTGGGAAACTGGGGAGTGCGAGGTGGTTTCGATGGCGGCTTTCGAGGAAGAATCGCGCAGTGACCTTGACGCTTGTATGCACGTGCGGGAATTCGACTAGTCGGTGGAGATAGATCGCAGTGGTATTGTACAATACAGAGAGCAAGTGCAGAGTGCCAAGAGAGAGAGGAGGCACGGATTTGATGAACATGGCTACACACTTGTTCTGACCAGTGTCCGCCTGCGCTACAAGTGGTACACCGCTTCCTTCGGGATAGCAGGGGCGACGACAGGGGAGAAGCAAGTGCCGCTCGGACCGACCGAGTACCCGAAGTCGTTATCGAGCACCTCGTCGTCGTCCTCGTCGTCGTCTTCGGCCACAGTCTGCGAGATGCGAGTCGGCGACTCGAGATCTCCCCACTCGAGTCCTGGAAGCATCTCCTCCGTTCCCTTCGAGCTGCTGGCGCGCCAGTTGTCGATCTGCACCGACACAGCTCGGGCGTCGCTGAACGAGTAAACCGCCTCGGCCTTGCAGTCGTTCTCGTCGTTGTCCGAGAGCGGACCGAGCTCGCTTGCGTCCATCGGCAGATCAAAGTACCGGCGGCTCGCGCGGCTTCGCGAGGTCAGATGGCTGTCGGTGCGGTGGAGGCTCTGCGACGTTGCTGTTGCGCTCGAATCGGATCGACAAACGGCGCCAGCGACCTCGCTTCGCGACGCCGGAGCGCCGCTGGCTCGGTAGTCTTCGCCTTGGCGAGAGAGTCGGCGACTGCTAGACGCCGCGCCGTCTCGTCCATCGTCCACACTCCCGATCCAGCTGTTCGTGAACACTTTGCTCGGCCGCGACGACATGACGCAGAGCCGACAGATCCGCGTCTTCTTTTTGGTAGCCGGGTCGAGCTGCCAGTTGCGACTGCAGTCACTGCACACGGTCGCGGCGCACTTGCGGCAGTAGTGATGCAGCCTCAGGCTCGTGATCCCGAGTCGTTGTGTACACACGGAGCAGTGCGCCTCCTTGCGTGGCTTGGCGGCGTTGAACTGCTTTGTGCGAAGCATCGACATGCGCTGGATGCGCCGATTCATCAGCGTCGGCGCCACGATCTCGAGGCTCTCGACGCGGCGAAGTGCGCTCGCGCGCTGAGACCGCTCCGTGACGCTGCCTTTCATGTCGATCTCTACGATCGAGACGACATGCAGCCACTCGCTTGAGGCTTCCGCCTCGAGCACGACGGTCCCGGTCTGGTACATGCTCGCGCGCACGATGCTCGAAGACTTCTCCATCGACGGGCACCACGGCAGCTGCACCGAATGCATCGTTTGCGCCCAGCCACGCCGAGTCGTGCCACCGTTCCTGCTGCCGCTGTCCGTCGAGAAGACCTCCTCGCAGCCCAGCACGACGAAGTCGCGACGCCGCGCGAGCGACCCGGTCCACGTCGGCTGCATTGCCATCCAGTTGATTCCGACCCGACGGTCCTGCTCTTCCGAGATCGAGTGTATCTGGCGACACGACGCCAGGTCCGGGTTCAGTTGGCTGAAGCCCTGCTCGCTGTCGCGACCGAACGTGTCGATGAACTCGTCGATGGTCGCCTTCACCGCCGCTATGCCGATGTAACGCGGCTGCGAGCTTGCCTTGTTCTCGAGACGGATGGACGACGCGTCCTCGTACACCGCGACGCCGCTCTTGGACATATACAGGAACCGGTAGCCCTCGATCTCCATACGTCGAGAGCGGCGCGATCCGGCCGAGAGGGCTCGGCTGCGCTCGACGTTCGTGATCATCTGGTTCGCTCGCCGCACAAGCGCGTGGCTGATCTGCACCGCCTTGCGCTGGAGCAGCTTGCGCGAGCTGCTGGACAGCATCGCGTCTGCCGCGCTCGCGGTCGCGTGCAGCGACGTCAGTGGGTGCGAGTCGCTACTTCCATTGACGATGCTGCTGGTGAGGTTGCGACTGCGGCGCTGCTGCTCCGACGCGCTACTCGGCCGCCAGAGGTGAGGCTTCGAGTCGCGCGGAGCTTGCATGACCGCAGTGTCGCGAACGGTGGCGGCCGAGCTGCGCGCTGCTTGGGACGAGCGATCGTATCCGAGCCACGGCGCGCTCTCCAGGTGGATGCTGCGCTTCTCTCTCGGCGCGAACGAGGAGCCTCGGGGCTGGCGTCGGTGCTCCGTGCGTCTCGGGACTTCGCTCGGCATGCGCTGGTGTTGCGCAGAGAGCTTTGCCTCGGGAGGGGGGTTGAGAACGAAGCCTTCATGCTCGGAGCGGCGCAGTCGAAGCGGACTCATGACGTCAAGCTGCTGGTCAAGGTTGGTGCTCGCAAGCCGCTGTGGCTAGTCTCGTTCGCTCTCCTCGCTGCGAATCGCAGAGTGCTGCTGCTCTCGAAGAAGAGCTCCGCCTACCGAGCGCGCAGCGTTGGTTCCATGTGTGGCCTCGCATGGGAAGGCGCTGGGAATAGCGCCGAGTGATGCGATGAGCGAAAAAAAGAGAGTCAGTCGCGCGCAATGTAGAAAACGTGGACGCGTTTGCCGAGTCGAGCGTGGGGCCAACTCGCCTTGTTTTCCGGCACGTGGCGCGAACGTGTGTGTGTCTGTGTGTGGGGGTGTATGTATGTAGAAGAAGAAGCCGTACGCCACGGAGCTTCCACGTCCCGCGCCGCGTTCTTTCCTCGCTTTCGTTTGCTCGTTCGTTCCTCTGTAAAGTGCTAGTTTCGCGCGCCCATCGACGGCCGCGACTGACTGAAAGGTGTCACGCTGGACGACGAGGAGGATCTTACTGCCCCACCCAAGCGACTTGCAGCAAGTCGCCGTCGATGCGTACCGCCGAGTACTCGATTCAGTCGATTCAATCGATTCAATCGGTCGATAGATCGGAGATCGAGGTGCGCGTGGACAGGACAAGCGGATCCAGCCACATGTACTGAAAACCATCGATCGATGCTCGAGACGACGTGATCGCGACCGCGACGGAAAGACTTGCGCATGGCGGCGCCGGTGTTGTTGGTTGATCGTCAAGCGATGCCTGCTCGGCTCGGTCGCCTCGTCGGCGCGGTCGAGCGAGCATGAGCTCGAGTCCAAGTTTGGCAGCGAAGAGGACGGCGCGCTGGCAGAACTGGTTAGCTGCGGCCGTAGAAGCCGCATATGGTGGTCTCGCTTGATCCATCCGGAGACCGCATAGTCATCGAGGGTAAGGGCGGGAGGCGAGGAGGACAGAGGCAACAGCAAGGTGGCGCCACACAAGGACGCCGTGGCTCGATGGCAAACTGGAAGGATGGTTGGAAGCGCGGGACTCGACACTGCTTTCTCTCGTAAGACGTTCGTGCAGCTCGCAATCTTCGCTTGCGCCTCTCGATCTCAGGTGATCGATTTTGGGTGTGCGCTTGCAGCGCTCGGAGCATCATCATGAGATGATGGCAGGCTGCTTGCTGCCGCGTATGCGCTATGCTCTGGTCAACACAGGATTCCGAAGTACGAGCGCGACCCTCGTCATGCTCGCATCGCGGAGCTCTGCCCATGTCCGTCGCTTTGCAGCAGCTCCAATGTCTGTCAGCCATCACACCGACAAAGGTGTAAGCATTGGAGCATGAGCCGCAGAGGCTAACGGCAAGTTGGGGGTTCATTGTGCGTGTAGCGTAAAGCGCTCGTGGAGCGGATCGCCGGTCGGTCGGGTGTCGCCGCTGACACCTATCACGCGTACGGTGACGGGCAGTTCGGCACCGGGTCGAAGAGGTGGTACACCTCCTCAGCGCTGTGACCGTCGTGTGTGTAGCAGTTGATCTCGCCGTAGCGCGAGTAAGCCCAGCTCTTGTCGAACGTGTACTGCCGCACGTTCCATTGACAATTGCACTCCCGGCCGAACAGCACGGTGTACGTCCGGAGAAACACGTTGCACCAGGCGTGGTCGACGTCGTAGTGCATCCACGAGCAAGCGTACTGGATGGCGCCCCAGCTTTCGTTGTCGAACGCGTGGCACGGGTTGCATTTGAACGCCTGGAGACTGATGTTGCCCTGCGATGAGACCGCGATCGCCTGCGAGACTGCAGGTTCTTGAGCGGTAGCGAGGGTATTGGAGCCGACGAGAGCGAGGGCACCACACACGAGTGCCTACGAAACGGACACCATCGGAACTTGGAAGACTTGAGTGTCGGGAAGGGAGGCTTGATTAGTGCGGAGGGAAATCGGAAGTGTAACTCCGACTGCAAACGCTAGGTGTGCGCAAGAGCAACTCGTGCTGAAGACTTGGGAGGTGAGGCGGTTGTGCCATTGACGAGGATCGCTGCACCGAAGACTCGTGTCGAAACGAAAATTTCACAAAGTTGCATTGAGCGACTTTGCTCCTGTGAATGTCTGTCTCCCTGCTACTCACAACAACATCGAAGCGCCAAGTCCGCTGTTGAAGTCTCTGAGGTTTGCCGATCGGCAGCCCCTTGTGTACTCGTTTGCGCGACTCGCTGCAACTTCATGCGGTGCTGCTTCGTTGAGGCGGTATCCCTCCCACCAGCAGTCTAACCTGATGTGCTTTGCCTGAGGAGCGTGAGTTTGACGAGGACTCGAGTCTCTAGGCAGTGAGAGAATGGTCTGATTCCATATCGTCTGGGGCTGTTGAGTATCGCCGATAACCAACCACTTCAACGTTTGGGGGCTTGGCCCGAGATCACCTCTAGGATGCAAAGGTTTGCCAATAGCGCTGCCATAGTAGTTCTAGTGGTACAGTTGCTAGTTTGTTGGTCGAAGAGAGGACTTGGGACAGCGCAACACTCCTGTGCTGAACGGATACCAACGCAGTTGACAATGCCGACTTGCGGAACTCTCTCTCTTGTGATCGAACTCCCGACTCTTATGACAACTAGACATCCTCCGATTTCGCTTATCGTTGTGCGTGTTGTGTGCATCGCAAGCGATGTGGTTCTTACTGTATGCCGTGGTTGAGCTCGGCTTGGAAACTGCAGATGAAGATCCGAATGCTTCGAGTGTCCGAGAAAGAGGAGACTTGTGCGCGAAGGCATCGACTCGGGGGATTCGGGTCGTCATATTAGCGAGTTGAAGCCAGTTTCGGCTGCTTCAGCAAGACCAGATTGGAGATCCTGGCAACGAAGACATCACTTCGAAAGCGACGAGAGTGAGGACATAACAGACTTGCCACTTCGTCTGCGAGAAGTCCTGATCGATCAGCCGTAATCGAGTTCATCCTTCCCTGTCAAATACCTTGAAGGAACTAACTATGCTGAGAGCTGTCATGCAGCCAAATGCAAGTTTCTGCGTTCGAAAGGGTGTCGTCGGCATGTTTCGCTCTGCTGTCCTCCGCGCATCTCGCGCCAACTCATCGTGCAAACTGTCTTTGAGTCGCGCAAAGCAAGCGCATCCGTAACGTCCCCAGACCAGCGCTCATGTCGTCTCCTTTCCTCCTCGAGATGCAGATTCTCGTTGCATGCTGACTTCCCAGCTCATTTCTCCCTAATCAGTGCTCTTGACTCATTCTCAGATTCTGAGAATCACTGACCAATTATCATCTGAGACCTTGCTCACATGATGGACGAGGCGGAGCTGCGCCACGGCGGCGGCGCATGGCGCATCCCAGTCGGCGCGCGCAACGTCGTGCTCGTCGACGACGCCAAGGCGCTCAAGCTCGCAGTGCACCAGGTGCGTTTCTCCACGCTCGTCTTCCACCAGCAAACGACGCTAAATACCGTCGTCTCGCATGCTCTTCGCTAGGAGCTGGAGCAGCTCGGCTGCGGCTTCTTCCAGCGGCGCACCGTTACGTGCGTTGCCTCGCCGCCGCAGTATCAGTGAGCGCATGCGCCACGACAGCTAAGAGGTTCGCCTGCTGTGGTATCAGGATCCTCGGGCTCGGGAACGTCGCGGACGCCGTCGAGATCCTCGCGATCGGCTACATCCTCGCAGTCTACGAGAGCGCGGAGGGCGCGATCTCGCCATGGGAGTCGAGTACGTGTGTGTGTGTGTGTGTGTGTGTAGATACTGCAGATATGTGAGAGAGACAGCAGTTGGTGGCTCACTCAAGCTAGCGGACGCGCGCCATACTCACCAGGTCTGCTGACTGCCGCCGTGTTCGCCGGAATGCTCGTCGGCGGCGTCCTGGGAGGCGTCGCGGGCGACGTGTATGGCCGCAAGCCCGTGCTGCTCGCGACACTCGCGGTGAACGCCGGTTCGGCGTTCCTCTCGGCGCTCTCGCCGTCCATCTACTGGCTCATTTTGTTCCGCACGCTCGCGGGCGTCGGCGTGGGCGGCGTCGTGTCCTCGCTCTTCGCGCTCTGCCTCGAGCATGTGCCTGCGGCGGCGCGCGGGCGCTACGTGACGATCCTGTGCTCGTTCTGGATGCTCGGTTCGGTGCTCACCGCGGCCACGGCGTGGATCATGCTCGGCAACGACACGCGCGGCGAGCGAATCCTCAACCTCTCGTGGCGCTGGTTCGCCGCGGTCGTCGGCCTCCCATCGCTGCTCTGCTTCTTCCTGACGCTGTGGTATGTGCCCGAAAGCCCGCACTTCCTTGCGAGCCAGGGCAACGCCCAGGCGGTGACCGCCGTGCTGCAGTACGTGCACCGTGTCCAGGGCAGTTCGCGCCAGGTCGAGTTCAAGTTCTCGGACCCGGCTACGATCCGAAAGCTGGCCATGCAGAAGCGCGGGCGCGGCAGCACACAACTGCCGAGTGAGCACGCGGCAAGCGCGCTGTGCACTCCCGAGCGCATCCGCGGCGTCGGTCGGCTGTTCCGCTCTCCGCAGTTACTCGGCACACTGTTGCTCATGTTCTGCGCGTACTGCCTGAGCTTCGGGTCATACGGCCTCTCGACATGGATCGCGAAGCTGTTTCAGGCCGTGGGGCTCGTGAACCCGTTCGCGAACGCCTTCCTCTTCGCTGGAGCGAACCTTCCGGGGAACGTTGTCAGGTATTCATGCACTAGTCGATCTGCACGCGGGACCAAACGCGCGGTCGAACTTGTCATTGACCTTCTTTTTCTCTTCTTGGTGGGCTGTGAAAAGCTTGTACCTGATCGACATCGTCGGCCGCAAGCAGCTTCTGTCGGCGGCGTTCTTTTCGGCGGCAGCGTGCACCCTGCTCTTCGCGTTCGAAGTGGAAGGATCAGCGACGGTCGTCGTGCTCGTTTCCTGTCTCTTCAACGCATGCACAACAGCTGCGTGGAATGCGGTACGAGCGAGCGAGCGAGCGAGAGAGAGATTGCATGTCTTGTTGATTACATGCGGTAGATGGGACTGACGCGGATGGTGTGGCTGACCAGTTTGGCGTGCTCTCGGCCGAGAGTTTCCCGCTTGAAGTGCGCACGACTGGGATCTCGCTGGTGAACTGCTCGGGCCGCATCGGCGCGATCTGCGCGCAGTTTGTCAACGGGTTCCTTGTCGGCCCGCCGCCGCACATCGAGGCGCTCCTGCTTGTGGTGACGAGCGTCATGGCGGCTGGAGGGATCGCGTCGCGTCGCGTGCAGAGCGCAGGCGGTAGCGCAGACGACACGAACCATCCTCGCTCTCCAACGGGAATGACTAGCGGAAGAGCGAACGGCCACACTCGGCTGGCGGAGGAGAACGACGACGACGACGACGACAGCAAGAGCGGAATCGAGATGTCGACTCGGATCGGCGAAGAAGGTCTGGGCGACGACGACAAGCTCGACGCTGAAGACGACGACGGCGACGGGCATCTCAGCAGCACCGCTCTCTCGAGCGACCTGGAAGAGACGCACCGGTGCCTCCGCAAGAGCGATCGCTCGTGAGTCGCGTCAAGAGCTGGGGTGCTTCGTCAGTGTGGCATTCTGTGCATGTATGTACCAAGCTACTACTGTAGAAAATGTTTCGTAGCAACAACTTTGTGCAGGACTTCAAATCGCTCAGCGTGGTCATGTGCCAAGCATGCGCTTCACAGTTTTACCCGTTTCGAGGATGTGCGGATTGAATCGACGGTGTCGTTGCGCTCGTCCACAGTCGCTGTCCTGTTTCACACGTACCTGTGAAAGTGCATTCTCATTCCAAAGGCGCAAACACACACATAGTACATACACACACTGCACCACATAACGAAAATCCATCTCCGATCTCAACTTCAGCTGCAGTATTGGTCGAGAAACGCGAACTTGGACGCGACGGCATCGACTGGGAGGCGCAGCTGCTCCGCGAGCGCTTCGAAGCGTGCTCGGTTCGAGATCTGCTGAATCAGCGGTCCGTCCTCGCCGCCTCCAGCAGTGGGCGACAGCAGCATATCGGCGTGGCTGAGGCACCACGTGCGCACCTGGCTCGCCATGTGGTCGAGTTCCTTGAGCGCCTTGGCGCTGCTGTCCGGTGAAGCCGACGGTGATAAGTCGCTTCTGCGCTCATGTGCCACTGGCGTCGCGCGCGGGGAGTAGTTCTCTTTGATGAACGCGTGCTCGAGCAGTGTGGCCGCCGGCGGACGGAGCATCGGGTTCTTCTGCAGACATTGGTCGATGAAGTCGCAGAGCGCCGGCGAGAAGGTGTCGTCGTAATCCGCAAGGCTCGGCGACGGCTGCTCCTGCACTGCGTGTACGACGCCCCAGTATCCGTCCTTCGTCGGCACCGGCAGCTTCCCGATCGCGAGCGCCATGACTGCGAGGCCGAACGACCAAATGTCCGAAGGATACGAGTACATGCCGCCGCTGATTCGCTCCGGGGCCATGTATCTGCAGTTTATGCATCCAGCATTCAAAGTCAGTGCTAGCGGCAGCACGAGCAGAGGCAGCTGTATAACATCCACATATCGGCGTACAAGAGTGTGCCGGTGAACGTCGTGGCTTTCGCGAGCGTGCTCTCTAGGTCTCGCGAGATACCAAAGTCCGAGATCTTGACTTGACCCTGGCTGTTGAGTAGCATGTTGCTGAGCTTGATATCGCGGTGCAGCTGGTGGTGCTCGTGGAGAAAGGCGAGGCCTTTGAGCACGCAGTACGCCATGTTCGCAAGCTCGCGCTCCGTCACGCGCCGTCCGGACTGCAGATAGTCTTCGAGCGACCCACGGTCCATGAACTCAAGCACAATCGACACCGAGCCGATCTCCGGGTTCGTGTACGCATCATAGAAGACCACGAGCTCGTCGCACGCCGCGTGGCTCGACGTGTCATTGATCGCAACGAAGTTCACGTAGAGCGACTTGAGCTCGCGCACCATCTGGTGGCGCTTCTTCTGGTCGAAAACGCGGATGACCTTGACGGCCAGGAGCTTGAACGTCGGCACGTACAGCGCCTTGTAGACCTTCCCGCCAGCACCGTGTCCGAGCTCGTTCAGGATCACGAGGTAGTCGCGCGTGCCCAGCACCGCTTTCTTGGACGCGTGCTGATTCGGGAACGGCACGTTTGCGATCCCGCGAGTCTACTCACATAGAGAGCAGACCAAGAGAGAGAGAGAGAGAGGGCGAAAGAGGTATAGTACCAACAACAAGAACAGGGACAAGGACGCAGCGGGACGCACGTTGATCTCGAAGCCCTGGGTCTGCAGACGCCCTTCCGCGGAGAAGTCGAAAGACGCTTCGACCGACCGCTCCTCGTTCTTCACCTGCATGATGTCGAGGTCGAGTCCGCCGAGCGCCTGGCGCATCGAGCGGAGGTCTGTGCGGCCACCCGGACGCGTCTCCTGCCGCTGCGGCCACGCTGCTGCAGCAGCAGGAGATTCACCGCCTTCTGGAACCAGCAGCGCGTTCTCCTTCACGTCGATGCGCAGCTGACTCGGAGCGAAGACGACGCTCTTGCTGCGCTTCGGCTGGTCGCTCTGAGCGGAAGTCGGAGCAGTAGCAGCACTGTTGCTTCCTGGCGACTCCTCCGCCGTTGCTACAAGCGTCTTCGGGGACAGCAGTAGCCCGGGCATCGCCGACCGCCGCCGGTTGACCCGACCCTTATTCTCGTCCACCTGGCCGTGCATGATCCGCGAGCGCAGTGCCGTCACGGGCGAGAAGCTCTGTGGCTCCGGCGCCGGTGCCGCGTTCACGTTCACGCGCAGGTTCACGCCCAAGCGGCGCGCCGAGATCAGCTGCTGCGTCTGCTGCACGCGGCTCGCGCCGTCCAGCATCATGTTCCTCGCTGGCGTGAGCGCGCTGGCTTTTGAGCCCGACAGCGCTCCGGCGGCGTCCGGTTGCTCGGCGCGCAACTTCTGGATCTCGCGCTGCAGCTTCCGGCGGCTACCGCGCGAGGCGCCACCGCAATGCGTCTCGAAGATCTCGTCCGCGCGCCCGGAGAGCAGCAGCGCGCCGTCCACCGCGTGCGCTGCCGCTGTCGGCGCGAAGAGCTCCAGGTCGAGCGCGCGCAGCCACTCGCCGACCTGCTGCTCGGTCCAGGCCGCCGCGCCTTGCATGTCAGGCGCAGCTTCGCTTGGAAGTTGAGTGTTCGAGCGCTGCGCGTCCTGCGTGTCCCGATCGTCCCGAGAGATCGGAGTGAGGCGCTGGCGCTGATGGGCGACCAGCTTGCCCTTGCGGTGGCGGTGGGCGTCGCACTGCGCGCAGTACGCGAGCCCGCAGTCCGCGCACTCGACGCGCGCAGGCAGCTTCTCGCACTCGTCGCAGGTGACGTCGCCGCCGTCCGCAGCTACAGTAGCGAGCACGTCCATCTCGCAGCGTAGCTCCTCCTTGTGCTGATCCCGAAGCTTTTCGAACGTTGTCACGATCTTTTTTATTTTGTGTGCCAGTCTGTGCGCTACTGTGCAAAACTATCCTCAGAAGCCAAGGTTTCAGATCTGCAACTTTGTACGTTTCTGCTCAGAAGTGACTTTCTGATGACACTTTCCAGTTGCAATCTGAAACGCACAGATACGCAAAAAAGCAGTACGTTTCGAAGGAGTGAGTCGAATGTCAAAGCGGCTCGAAGGTGGAAGGAAGGCCGAGTTGGAATCGGAAGATCAGCAGGCATGATACGAAGCAGGAAAAAGGCAACAGAGATGATCGGAAGCAGTCATCAAGCGAATGGGGCGAGTCGAGTTCGGAGGTAAGGTGGGTCTGGCGAGAAGCGCGATGGGCAGGACGAAGGCGAGCAGTGCGTGTAGCATTCATTGTTACACGGTCTTTTCCGGCTCCATTGAGTTCTCTTTGACCGAGCTGCCCTGCGCTGCGCCTGCACCCGCGAAGCAGCGCAGGTTACTGACCGCCGCGGTCGCGCTGGCCGTAAGACTTGCGATCTTCGTGCTCAGCGGCAGCACCGTGACGCACGTGAGCGAGCAGCTGCGCGTGAGGTGCCAGCAGTGGGGATATGATGCCGACGCCAGCCGCACGAACGCCCAAGAAGAGAACTGCAACGTGGCAGTTGACGCTGGTGGGGACAGCGACGACGCGTGGTCTTGCGGTCACCCAGGCGCCGACCAAAGACCCACTCGTGCAGAAGGTTCACAAACCTTTACGCACGAGTGAGGTTCGGGCACTTGGCTATGGCCGACTACGGAGGTGCCAACTCCTCACTTGGCGGCGCTAGAGTAGATGGAAGCAAGCGAGCTAGAAGCGGTGGAAAACAAGTGGAAGACCGAACTGAGAAGCGAATGTGTGCGCTGGTTGGTGTACTCGACAAGTTAAATAACAACTGCATTTTGCAAAGTGGAGATCGATCGGAGAGCGCCATCAGAACTCGCAGATCGTCGCGGCTCCGATGAGCTCCTGCAGCAGCTCGACATCCTGGTCCTGCAATGCGACGGGACGTTCGAACGGCTCGAACAACGCGGCGGTCTCCGGTCGAGACTGGGCTTCGGCTTCGACGCTGGCGAAGCGCTCTCCTGGGACCGCTGGAAAGAGCGAGATGTCCTCCGAGTTCGGGTCGGGCTGGAACTCGCGCCACAACGTGCCGCGGCGCTTGAGGTCGAAGCGACGCTGATTGTCGTTCGCTTTGGCGCGGTGGAAGTGACAGAGGCTGTGGAAGCCGCCCTTGGGCTTCGCCACGCGCAGGTTCCAGCACTTCTTCCCCCAGTAGCGGCACATGCCAGCGCTGTCCTGGAGCTCGGCGTAGATGCAGTCGAGCGCGTCGTCGTCCTTCTTGCGCTTCGCGTTCGCGCCGCTGTTCTTCGCGCTGGTCTTCGCGCCACTGACCTTGGCGCCGCTGCTGTTGGTCTTGTTCCGGGTCTTGGCTGCTGGACGAGCTGCGCCGACACGCTCCGACGGGAGAGACACCCGGCGAGATCGCGCCGAGCTCTTCCCTGCCGCAGCGTTGGCACCCGTGATCGTGCGCACTGAGCGGCGCTGCTGGCGGCGCGCTCGTACTTGCTTCTCGACACACTCGATCGTGCTCGAGATGGTGTGCAGGTCGGTGAGCATGTCGATGAAGGTCGTCACTTGATGCACCGGCCGCGGTGTCTTGGTGGGGACTTCGAGCATGTCGACACCTAGCGCACTGTGCGCAAGGAGATCGGAGTCGAGCTGAGGGTCGAGCACACTGGAGACAGTGGCGCTAGAGTTGTGGACGGCCGACATCCCTCGTGAGCTGTTGCTTCTTGCTGAGCCACTGCTTCGAGGCGCTGCGTGTGGGCTGCGAGGCGAATTGGCAAGTGAGGAGACTGATGGAGAGTCGACATTTCACGCTTCCTGCTTGGGCGAACGCCAAAAAACTGCGCTGTGCGTGCGCTGCCAGATGATCCGGCGGAGGGAGCGGTCCAAGGTGCGCGAGAGCGGCGACGGTCTTGCGGGGGGTTGAAGCTGGCCTCTGGTCGTCTGTGATGTCTACCACCCCACAGGCTCTGTCTCTGCACGACCGGCGAACCTGGAAACCTCATCTCGCATTGCACGTTTACCAAAGTGGTCCTCGCCGTCGACCCCCTTCCTTGTCGCTTTCTCTCGCCTGCGCAAACAACCCGCGCACTCATCGGCAGGTTCATGGTTGGCAACTTGACAGCTCCCAGCTCCAGTGCGAGGCAACGAGGGACGGGTCGAAAGTGGTCTTCATCTTCCCAGACGCTTGTTGATCCGAGTGTTTCCTCCCTCGACTTGCGCCTCTCCAGCAAACCATTTCGAACTCTTTGTTTTGTGCTTCGTGTCACCACACATGCAGCCGAATGAAGCGTGACGAGCTTATCACGTCTTCACATCGCATACGAGGCAGCACCAAACAGCGGCTTGCAGCGTGTGAGACCATCCGACGTATTCGCCACACGACTTGGAGTGACCATGTCACAACCAGCCTGCCTAGTGTCAGGTCAGACGCAACTGCTCGAGCCAGATTGGAGGTCTTTCATGCGAGACCGCTTCGAGTTGACGCAGAATGCGTGCTGGCGAAGGCGCCAAAGCGCGAGTAACCATGATATGGACGCACCATCGAGCGGTGCTGTTGAACGGCGTCAGGCAGAGAAATCCGTGAATACTCGCGCTTTGATCTCTGAGCTCGAAAACTCGGTTGGCTTTCGCTATTGACGCTCTCGCACTCGGTTCTCACAGCTCTCGCCACCGACGCATTGCGTGCCATACAGCGCCGCGGACACCGCCCGAACAGCGAGACCCTCCCCCCATCCATATTGGAGACCTCAAACCATCCATGAGAACTGATTTCGTCGCTGTCGTGTGCTTGTGGTGGCACTTGCACACGGCTCCGTAACACAGTGAGAGTGAAGGACCTGTTGAGCTCGCCTTTCCAAGCGGAAGTAAGAACAGAAAGCGAGCGACAGGCATGCGGTCGTATCACACAAGTTCGGATTGCCAGGGGAAGCTCAGCCGCGCCGAATGAAGTCCGATCAGGCATGCCGAAGTACCGCTGCCGTTGTCGCCTTAATTGCCTTCACGCTCGCTGCTGTGTTGCTCCATGTTGACCTCAAGCTCTTGCTCTGCACTTATCAAAGCGAGGCTCGAGTCAGGAGTCCACTCTCCCTCAAAGGCACTAGTAGTATTACAGATGAGCGAGGGAACGATAGAGCTGGCTTTTCGTGGAATCCGTCGCAAAACGGAGGTACTCGAGTCGATGGCGAGCGAGCAGCAAGGCTGCAGTGTCCTCTCGATTTCCGAGCACAGGATCGCCAAGCTCCGAGCGATGTCATCACGGCGCGCGAGTGAGTGAGTGAGTGAGTGCTCGCTTGCTCTAAACGGATTCCTGTCTGTCAAAGGGTATCCTCTAACCTCCCTCGAAGAAACCTCACAAGGGCTCAACTCACCTGCTTTGCTTCGTTGAGCGAACGATGCCGAACCGAACCATCTGGAGCTGTGTCAAGTGAAACCTTAGTTGTTTGATCTGCCTAATGAGCTCATCATCATCGCCATCGTCGTCGTCACGTCTCGCACTGATATTTTGTGAAAGGTGCATCATCGTGACACTGTACAGTGGCAGGCGCAACATCCATCGGTGGTGTTGGCTCGTCGGAAGAGCAACCTTGTCGATACGCCCGACACACAGGCGATGTATGTTTGCCAGGCGCAATCGCCGCCACAGCATCGAAACGAGTGTGGCCGAGATACAGTCTCTCCACTTGAAGGCGTTGTTGCGAATGCACAAACTCGTTCTCGTGCCAATCTTACCATTAGCTGATGAACAGTAACCTCTATTCCTTCTTCTCGCACAACTGTGAGTTCCAGAAACCTGCGTCACGCTGGATTGTGCGGCATTCAGCTACGACCAGCTCAATGCACTTGCACATATTCATCCACGGCAAGCAGAATCTTGCAACAGCGGTATGGCTCGATTCGAGGTCCTCCAGGTCCGGCAGGGACCCTCATTCCTTCAAGCGATTGCATTGTCCAGGGTTATTGGGAAGCCGACGCAGGAGCAGCTCAGTGTGTTCGTGCAGCCGCGTCAATCAAAGACTTCCAGTGCGCACTCACTCAGGTGCGCTGCTGTCGTGGTACACGCCATCCGTGGCGCCTAAGGCGCATCTCCAGGGTGCACCTGACTTGCCGACTGCACGAACGTTCCCCTTGTTGAGCTGACTGGTCGACACATTTCACGAACCTGTCGTGGGCAAAGATGAAGGAGGAAGCAAGCGAGCGAGCGAGCGGAGGTAGCGACGACGATTGCAGCTTTCCCCAACTCAAGTTGGTGTCGAGTGCTATTCGTCCTGCTTAGGAGGGCTCATGGTGATGCTCGATGTCGAGCCGATTGGTCCAGTGTGAAGTCAATTCCATTGACCCATCTCGGGTTTCGGCGATTTCAGCACGAGACTGAATTCTTGTCGTCGTCCTCTCGTCCTCCTCTTGTGAGTCACAAGGCGGCCATTCATCTTCAGCCTTCGCACGATACTGGTAGCATCACAGAGAATGAACGGCCCCGGTGAACGCGCCAAAGGTGTGCACTTGGTACCTTGAAGAGTGGACGTGTTAGTGGTAGTGGCGCCAAGCGCGAAGGTGGGCTGTGCCACACATGATTTGAACCCTGCCACCTAGTATCTTCCAGCTCGTGCAAACACACGTGCGCGTCCGTGTGGTTTTCGTGTACTGCCAAAGCGTCGCCGCGACTCAACCGTTCCAAGGCGATCGATAGCCACATCTGCGCGACCTGATAACGCGGCAATCGTTTCGATCGACAGCCATTCGATGAGAATACGCACACGACCCGGACCTTGTCCAGAACTTGATAGCCGCGTACACACTGGACCCCTTTCGTCAGTTGTCAACGGAGACGAAGAGAGCAACGGTGCTTGTGATGTGAGCTGCTGCACTCTGCGACAAGAGGTAGGAGGGCGTTTGCACTGGTGATATAAGCATGAAAGACATCAACGACTGGCTGAGACTACGGAGTGTGCACGGCGCGCACGCGGTCGAGCTTCGCGTTCAGCTCCACGATGCGTCACGATCACCAGCGTCCGAGATGCTTGTGATCTGTGAGCTCTTGCAGCAGCTCCGCATCCTGCTCTCTCGAAGCGCCAATGGACGCGCGAACGCCTCGAACTTCGTCGAAGGCTTGTTTTCGTCAGCATGATGAAGACACCGTCGTCAAAGCCGCTGGTGCTGAGATCACTACTGGTGCAGTACGACAGCAGTGCGGTCATCAGACTCGAAGAAGGAGGATTGGTGATGATAACATCGATCGATCTTCCTGTTGATGGTTTCCAGCTTCGCGAAAGATAAGAGGAGGTTTGCGAGAGGCAGTCATTGCAGTCGCAGGTTGGCGCCACACATCGATCGCCTACATGCAATAGCATTAGCATCTCTTCCTCCAACGAAGTCTCGAGTAACGCTCTTTCCCTTTCGACGCAACCCACAGCTTGCACCTCGCTGCAGTGTGTCTGACTCGGATCATAGAATCTCTCTCTCTCTCTCTCT
>JAASFZ010000229.1:0-24824 GCA_023334075.1 Globisporangium nunn | reverse complement strand
GGGAGGGGGAGGTAGCGTAAGTGCGCGGTAATGGAGCGAGCGTGTGTTCACGTGGACGACGGACGAGCGAGTGGCTGGGATATTCGAACGACAGGGGGGCGTGTACATGTGCGTGTGTGTGACGGCTGAGGTCAAAGTCGAAGAGCACCACCCTCGGTCTCTTTACCACGCTCTCGCCGCCACCGCGAATGCTGCTGCTGCGTGGGGACTCGAGCTCGCGTGTGATAGAGAAGCGCGAGCGACCTGCGATCGCGGACGAGTGAGGAAGGTGTCGTAGCGAAGAGTTGCTGCGTGCTTGATAGCAATGCGTGGTGGTAAACCAGCGCTCTGCGTCGCGACGACTCAGACGCAGCAGCAACAGAATGCGCTCGATGTTTGGCTAGTTAGAGGCGGCGGCTACGGTGCAGGCGTCTTCTGTCGCGAGACAACTTCGACCTCAAGCTCACGACGTCGACGACATCGCACACGATACATCACCTTCACGAGTTCACGTGGATGCCTCAAGCGCGAACGATCGCCGGGGACTCGACAGCTCTACGCTCTCCGATAGCGGCTCGCAGGCGCCAGTCAATTCGCTGCGCTTGTAGCCGCGCATACATTCGCACTGACCAGGAGCGACCATGTGCGCGTGCAGAGGGCACGCCGTGATTTCCGCAGCAGAGTCTTCGCGCAATTCCGGCTGTGCTGTTGAGAGAGTGTTGTCGGTCGCGTCGTTCTCGTCGACAGGAAGATCGGTTGAAGCGGAGGAGAGCGGACTGTCAGTCTCGGTGTTTCTCGGGTCAGTTGAGGACAAGGAGCGTTGCATGACGCCGTCGTCCACAAGCAGAGCTTCTTCGGTCGCTTCGCTCGAGCTTCGATGTGTCTGCGAAGTGTCCGTTGCAGCGTCAGCAGCGTTCGACTGTTCGACTGCCTCGGCAGGAGATCCCATGTATTCCGATGCTGCGTGCATATCTGGTTCTTGGTCTGGGAGACGCCGATGATCGAGAGACTCGGACTCTTGCTCTCGCTGCAGTAGGTGGGAGAGTACCGGAAGCTCCTGCTCGTCTGCTTGCACCTGCTGCAGCGTTGATTCCTGTTGCAATTCGGGCTCGCCCCACGCCTGTGGATTGACTCGCACGCCGCTGATCTTGATCGTCGCGCCTTTCTTCTTCGAGAGACGATCACCTGCTGCGCACTCAACACACAAGTGAGAACCAGTTCTTGCGTCCATGCTACCAGATTCGCCGCACCTTCAGCTGGGATGCACGCCTCGTTCGACGGCCCGAGCGTTCCCGAGAAACCCTCGCGACACTCTCCGCACACGTTTGGTGTCGTCGTGCACTGCGTGCAGAAGTATAACACACAGCACTATCAGCATGCACAAATCATGATGATCTCCACCAAGTTGGTCGCTCGCTCACGACATACCGTTTCGCGTCCGATGACGTCGCACGCTGGCGAGACGATACACTCGACCTCCTCAAGCACATCTGGTGGCAGGCCATGCGTGCGCGCCGAGATCGGGAAGTGCGTCCAGGAGCTGAAGACGCCAAACGAATGGAGAGTCTCGCAGCGGAAGTACAGATCGAACACCGTGCCTTCCATCAGCTCCTCGATGACAAACTCTGCACTGAAAACCTGCTGCCCCTGGTCTTCGATCGCACCGCCCGATCTCCCTCCGTCGCTGCTGTTCGCCGAGCCAGAATTTGCGACCACATCGATGACACCTTGCGCCACTACACCGGTGTCCCGCTCTGATAATCGCCGGCGATGGGGTAGCACGAGGTAGTGCACGTGTCCAGCATTCGTCAGCTGAATGGATCCTGTGAGTGCGTCGACGCGCGCGTCTGTGGGCGTCACCGCAAGTTTGAGCACCGTCGGTGGCTCGCCATGTGAGCGTACATCGCGGTGCGACGCGACGGTGCCGAACACGCCGTCGCTCGCTGTTGTCTCCGTCACGAGGTACACGGTGTAGTTGCCGCCAGCACGCGGCACGGTGATATTCACCTCGCGCCAGCCGCTGTCGCCCGATGCTCCCATGCTCTTCTCGTCCACGACGACACTCTCTTTCGCAACGAGCTGCTCTTGCATTGCAAGACGGTTGCCATACATGTCACTTGCTCTCGCTACGTGTTTCGCGCGCGGCCAGTGGGAGGCTTCAACGACCGAGAAGTGCACTGCTCCGGGTGCATCCACGCGAAAGCCGACTGTGAGACTGGATTTGCTCCCGGGTGTTGGATGTGCGGTATGTGCCAGCAGAATCGGCGGGTTTGCGTGCGTCGTGACCTCTGGGAACGCGAGCACGGAGCCATAGACGCCATTACTCTCTGGCGCCTCCGCGACAACGAACAGATCGTAGCTCGTCCCGGCGACGAGGTAGTCAAGCACCTCGACGTGTTTCACGCCTGCGCGCTCCACTATGATGCTGCGCGTCGTTCGCACTACGTCGCGAGCGTAGTCGTGAAACTTGGGAGCGTTCTTCTCCGGGCGGGTCTTGCGACTCACGTTGTATGGTGATGTAACGTTCAGCTCCGGGTTGCCGCTTACGCCGCACATGTAATGCACCTCGCCTGGTGTCTCGAGCTCGAACTCGAATGTGATCTCGGTCGTCGAGCCTTTGCGTGGAGCCACGCGAATGTACCTGAAAGCCGGTGCTGGCGCAAATGTCGTGACCGAAGTCTCTACGAACCGGTCGCTAAGCACGCCATTACTGTCATATGTCTCAGTAGCAAGAAACACTTTGTACGTCGAGTTGGCGAGTATGCGTCGAGTGGCGATGTCGCGCGCGACGCTGAGCTTCTTGTGCTCGCGGTCATTCATCTCCACGACGAACCCGCGCTTGGCAAGCGGAGCGCGACAGCGATCTGCGTTTGACAGCGCTTCGTCAAGGTCTTCTTCATCTTCTGTGGCTTCGCTTTGATTTTCGTTGCCTACGTCAAGGAGAGATGCACTCGCAGCACCATGCTCCGCCTCACGTGGCTCGCTGGTATTTATCCCATGGCGAAGCACCTCGATCGACGGACGAGGACACGCATTGGGGTACACCAGCACGTGCACCAGCGCTTTCTTGCACGAAGCACAGACAATGTCGAACTTGACAGTGATCCGAGATGTGTTTCCAAACGTCGGCACCGCCGCGTACTTGGTCAGTGTCGGCGCAATCTCGTGTGTCACCACCTCGATTGCGCTGTTCTCGCGCTTCGAGTCTCTCGAGCGCAGCTTGTGCGGGTTCACCTCGGTGAACACGCCGTCACTGCCGCTTGTCTCGTACGCGAAGAAGAGCAGGTACGGGTGATTGGGTTGCAGCTCGTGGATCTCGTGCGTCAGCGTGATGAACGATGCATTCTCGCTGCGGATGGTGGTAAGCATACCAGCAGCTGCAATGCCGTTTGTACCTGCGACCGCCTCTTTGAAGCCTGCTGCGAATCGCTCGGGACCATGGACGTTGCGTGGAGAGAACGAGTTGGAAGCGAAGTCCCTGCGCGCCTCCTTGCCGTCCGCAAGGATGAAGTACGGCGTCCTCCCTGTCGCAATGTCAAAGCATCTGAGGATCTCGTCTCTATCCATCCTGTCATCGTCACCGCCGCCGTGCTTCGATCGGCACACTTCCGAGGGAGCCCTGGGTAGCTTGGACATCGAGAGCTCGATGCGAACGCTCCCTGTGTGGCCGTCGACGGGGTGCACAGAGATCTCGTCCATTAGAATCGACTGGTTTAAGTAATTGGCGTGCGTCTTCACTTGGTGACACGCGTGGTCGCTGTCGATCCAGTCAAAGACGCCGTCACTGCCGGCAGTCTCGCTCACGAGACACACGTCGAAAACAGCGTTAGGTGGCAGCCCCTTGATCTCCTTCACACTTAATTTGCCTGTGGCCACATCGTCGCGTGACACTGAGATCGTGCCGTTCTCCCACACACCGCGTCCGAGGATTTCAAATGGCGCAGCCTTCAAGAGTGACGCGTTCAAATCCGAGAGCTTGTAGCTGCTCGCTATCGGCGGCCACATGTGTTGCTCAGTCATGTTGTTGGCTGTTGCGTTGATCGGGACTGCCTCGCTCATTTCCTGCTCTTCCTGTTCTTGCAAGCGACGATATGTGTCTTCTAGAATTGCGTTGCTGTGATCACGCACGAGTTCCCGGAAGAAGAGCACGTAGTGGACCTCACCAAAGCGACTGAGCTCCAGCTCGATAGCGATCGAGCTGCTAGACCCAGCTTTTGGCTTCACTGCAAGGTGGGTCAGCGTTGGTGCCGCCAGGTGCGTCGTGACAAGGATCGGCGGCGGAAAGTCGCCAAACACGCCATCGCTGCCTTCTGTCTCCGTTGTGAGCGATACGTGGTACGTCGCTCCACTGTGCAGACCGTGCAGAGTCACGTTGTTGACAAACATGAGAGGCTGAACTGGCTGCGAGTCGTTCGTCCCGTTGATAATCTCCATCGCCATGTCTTCCTTGGAGATGTAGAACTCGCCGCGCAGTGTATGTGGCGAGTTCGGTGATATGGCTGCCGCTTGCAAGCTCTCGTTGTCGGCGTTGTCGTGTCGAATGACTGCAGGGTCTGCAAAGTCGACGTCGCTGAGGAAATAATGCACGATGCCTGGCGTCGACAGGTTCACACTCATAAATACGCTGTCTGTGCGGTCAACGACTGGATCCACGGTCGCCTTGATGATCTTCGGTGCCGCGGCGAAAGTCGTGACACGAGTCATTTGCACATCTCCGTACACTCCACTCGCATTGCCTCTGAGACTCGTTTCCGTTGTGAGGAAGATCGTGTACGTCGTGTTCGCCTTCAGCTTCGCGATAACGAAGTTCTCGGACGCTGTCGCGGCAAACACGTGTCCGTGGTTCACAAACTCGACTCGACGAGGCGAAGGCGATGTCGAACTGGCTATCAGCATCCAAGTCCCCTTGACAATCGACTCGGGCGACGGGAGACCATCTTGAGCACCAGCCGATCCGTTCTTTCTGCTTGAGGGCAGTAGTATGCCGCTCTCCTCTGCAAGCGGTGTTTCGATGATGGCATAGTGCACGAGGCATCGCTCTGTCGCGACTATAGACGTTCTGATGCGGTCCGTTGTCGCCGCAACGGGCTGCGCCTTCACACTCGCAATCACCGGAGCTTGTTTGTGAGTCTTCACCTCCATCACTTGCGAGCTCATCGCACTAAGCACGTCGTTGCGCATGGCGTTCTCGGCGAAGACGCTCGCGTAGTATACCTTGTCCTCCGTAAGGTTCCCAACCACGAATGAAAACGTACTGCCGGAGTCGAATGATTTGCCTCCGTTAACACCACCAACTTCGCGTGTAAGCAGCTTGAAGGAATCCTTGTTCGCCTCGACGCACGGATCCATGGACTCCAGCATCGGGAGCTCGGTGGACAGGCAGTAGAAAAGTATGTCGTTGGGCTTGCTCATCTCGACTGTCAGCTCGACACTCGTTGTGGAGCCATCCACCGGTTCGACAGCGTGCAGCGCCACCTCCGACGCATTCTCGTTCGTCTGAGCCTCGAGGAGCTGCTCGAACGGCTTGCCGAACACGCCGTGGCTCCCGTGAGTCTCGGACATCATAACCACCATGTACGCGGTGGCGTCTCGGAGTCCACCGACCACGAGTGTGGATATGTATGGCGAGTGATCATGAGGTGGTGTAATAGATTCGCTCGTGGCAGTGGTTGTAGACTGGATCGGATCAAACGGGACCACTCCAAAGACGAACTCAGACTCGTCGCGTCGAGCGAGATCCGCGAGGTGCTCTATGCTCGGCGCGTCGCGAAAGCTGTGTCGAACCGAGGCGGTCGCTCGTGGCACGACGAGGTAGTGGATGTTGCCTCCGCGCGCCAGCTCAGTAGTCACGACGAGCGACGTGACGCTACCGTTTGCAGCAACCGCGCTGGCAGATACGATCTGTGGTGCGAGTTCGTGTGTGGTTGACGGTACCGATGTACGGTTCTCCTTGCCGACAAGCCCGTGGCTAGAGGCTGTCTCTGCGACTAGGGTCACGCGGTAACTTGTGCCGCTCAGCAGTCCGGAGATGACTCCGCGCTGGGGAACAGCTTGCTGTTCCCGGAGCTGCTCGATACTCGAGAAGTTCCCGAACAAAAACGTCCCGCGAACCACCTGCGTTTCCTCCGCTGCTGCTACTGATGCCGGTGATACACTTGTTTCTTCTGCGAGCAGAGGCGCGTCAAGTGCCGATCGACGAGTGATTCCAGACGATGACGACACTTTTGTGGCAGTGTAGTGGATGTTGAAAGCAAAGTACTGGAGGTTTTCAGCGCTCACTCGCGCCACGTCCTGCGCATCAAACGCAAGCTCATAGTCCACGACCAGAGCCGTTGTGGATGCGTCCTGGGGAGAACACTCTAGGCGCGTGACGTCCGGAGGAAGCGCGTGCGTGCGTGCCGCGGCAGACAGCCACGTAACGTTACTGTGCACTTCTCCGCCACCAATCGCCTCGGTAACAAAGAGCACATCGTACAGCGTCGCAGGTATGAGTCCCTCCACGGCTATATGGAGAGCAAGCTGCGTCCACTCATCCTCGTCATGCAGTGCAAACACAATCGGCAGCTCTGAAAAGCTGCGGTTGTTCACGAGATTGGATGGTAAGACTGCTTGACGCTGCTGCTGTTGCTGAGTGCGATCGCCCTCTGCGCTGGGAACGAACGCGAAGTAGACCCGTCCAGGCGCCGACATGGTCGCATTCACCTCGAGCGCCGTCGCCGACGCGTTCGCCGCGCGAACTGTAGTCACATCGAGCGTCGGCGGTTCCGGGTGCGTCGTGGAGCGCAGGACCGACTGAACGGGGCCGAAGACGCCGTTGCTGCCCGGCACCTCGGCGACGAAGTACACGTCATAGCTCGTATTGGGCTGCAGTCCCGTGATGCAGCGCTCCACTTTCTGCGTCTTCGCGACGGCCACCGTGCCCGCCGCGACGATCGCGTCGAGCTGGTCGATGCTGTCACCAGTCGCTGCGCTGCACTGCTCGGCCGCGGTCTTGATAGCCCTCGCCTCCAACGAAGTGTGTCCTGAAGCTACAACAACGAAGTGCAGCTCCGCAGCGTCCGTCACGACCGTTGAAAGCGTCAGCGCGCGTGCAGAGCCGCGCGTCGGTGTCACGAAGCTCGCAGTAGTGGATGGTGCAGCGGCTGCGAATGCGAGTAGCAACACCAACAACAGGAAGAGCACGAAGCGCAACAGATGCCTGCAGCTTCGCCGTAGGAAGAGCATGGGCGCCATCTCCCGAGCGCTCTGCTGCTGCCGCTGCTGCTGCTGCCGATAGTGACGCTGGTCCTGGTGAGGAAGGAGGAGGATGGTCACGCGGGACCTGACGCTCTGCGTGACTCTTCGCTGCAAAGATCGCGATCTTTTGGATTCCGATAGTGAATAAATCAAGGATATAGCTACCTGCTTTTATCGCTACCAGCTTTATACTGGCAAGTTGAAGTTGAGTGTGACAAACATGACTTCCTTAATGACTTCCGATGACGAACGAACGTGGACTCATGTCCCCACCAACTGCAAACAAACTTCACACCTTCAAGTCCCACTAGTTTCCTCCTACGACGCCGTAGTCGTCTTCGAGTCGCTGGCGCAACAGCAGGCGCTTCACGAGCCGCTCCCAGCGCTTCAGCACCACCGCCTGGTTCTTCGCGATCGCGCGCTCGATCGTCCCCTGCTGCACGTGCGCGTGCGCGTCCAGCAGGAGCTCGAGCGCCGTCTCCGCCACGACGATGCCGTCCGTTTGCGGCACGTTCCGGTCCCCGCGCACCTCGAAAGCTACGACCGCTGGCGCGAAGTCCAACCCGAGCTCCTGCGCCACCTTCTCGATGCGCGGCAGGCGCACGTGCACGGCGCCGCGGGGCACATGCGCCTCGCTCCACACTTCGATGTTCCCGTACGAGTTCTTTGGCACCACGCCGTTCACCACTGGTGGTGGCACGAACGCGCGCGTCTGCCACACGCCGAACATCGCGCGTCTGCCGTCGGTGCTGCTACTGCCTACGATGCTAGCATTATTACTAGCAGTCAGATGGGCGTCGGAGTCGCTGCCGGAGTCGGGGCTCACGCTACTGCTTTGCGGCTGCCGCTTCCCTCGTGAGTACCACTTCGCTGGCTGCTGCCGCTCCGCTTCGAGCACCTCACGACCGAGCCGCCGCCACTGGTACGACGACCGCGTGAGCTGCACGTGTCGTCGCAGGAATACCGGCTGGCCCTTGAAGATCCCGACCGCTTTTCGCGGGTGGATGCATTCGAAGCGCCCGAGGTGGCGCTCGAGGCAGAACAAGTGGTGCTTCTTGAACGCCTCGAGACTCGTGGGCATCTCTTCCGTCTCGGTCAGCGCCAGCAGCTTCGCCTGCTCTTCCGCTAGCGCCTGCTCCTCCGCTTCGCTGCTCTCGAACGGGTTGCGTCCGATGGAAGGGAGACGCCGGTGGTGTCTGCGCTCGTTGTTGACCTGCTGAAGCGCGCGCACCAGCCAAGCGTGCGCAATCCGCAGCTCCAAGCACTTGCTCCACTTGCCGACATACCGCGGTGTCACGTCGGCAACGTACTCGTTGGGCGTGACGCTCACAATGTAGCTGAGCGGTGCGCCTTTGCCGCGCAGCGTCTCGACCTCCTGGGGGCGTCCGACCACCTTCCGCACCGCGTCCACGTGCACCCACACGCGTCTCTTCTCGTCGTACACCTCGGACCAGACCCAGAAGCTCTGCGTGGCCTCGACCTCCGCTTGCTCTTCCAAGTCTACTCGCCCATTCTCATTCTCTCTACCTGACGACTGTGTGCGCGGCCGCTTTCGCTTACTCGCGCCGCCAGCAGTTGGAGACGCTGACGACGCCGCCTCGAACGCAGTTGTTTGCCGCATGCGCAGCGCGTCGAGCGCGCACGTGTGGCGACAGTAGAGGCCCAGCGAACGACAGAGCGCTGTGAAGAGCACAGCCAGCTCGTGGCCGCGGCCCTTCCGGTCAAAGAACACCTGCAGGAGCCGAGCCTCCGTGAGCAGCTCGCGCGCACTGCCGCTCGCGCGTCTCTCATCCTCCTCGGCTGTAGAGGCTTCCGCCGCCGCTTCCGCCGCACTCAGCACTCGAAAGTGCTGGCTGAACCAGCGCACAAGCACCTCAAGCGCGTACAGAAGCGGCTGGCGCGTCACCTCGGCGTACAAGTCGAACGGCGCACCGCCGCCCTCAGCTGTAAGCGACAGCAGCAGCGCGCGTAGCAGCGGCGCCTGAGCGAGCGCATTCCAGCGCAGCTGCATCGCCAGTAGCAGCAGCAGGTGGCTCTCGTGCAGCGCCAGCTCGCGCGCCTTGTCCGCCCGACTCAGGCGCAGCGCCGGCCGCCGCCGCCGCTTGCCGCTCCCTTCCGCCTCCTGTCGCAGCGCGCGGTTCACCTGCTCCCAGTTGACGCTCTGCAACTTCGCGTCCGCCGTTAAGGCTGCGTCATTGTCGCTATCGTCGCCTTCTTCCTCTCCTTCTTCGGCTTCTTGATCGTAGTCCTCGTCGCCGTCGTCGTCCCCTGCAGCGGCGTCATCCGCGCTGCGTTGCGGCTCCACGGTCTCCCACGCCACGTCATCCTCGTCGTCCTCATCCGAGTATTCGAACTCCTCCTCCTCTTCCTCCTTGTCCGCGGCATCGTCCGGCGCAGCAAGACGTGGCGTGCCCATCGCGATATTGCGCGGCAATTATTGTGCTGAGCCGACCGAATTGCTAAATCGGCACGAACGTTCGTCGGTGTGTGCCACACATTCGAGACCATCGCGTGAACCACAGATCGCCGCTGGATGCACGAGCATCAGGTCGATGCCGACGCCTCCAGCAGCAGCAGCAGTAAGCAGAAGAAGGTGCGCGCCCGCAACAAGAGAGCGGCAGCTTTGGGTGGTGATGGGAGACGAGATAGCACGCGGTGATGATTTTGCTTCGGTTCTCCTCGCGGCTCGCTTCGAGTCAACCACTGTCCTACTACGCACGCGGACGCTTGCGCTGCACAGGCGTGGGCGAGCCGAGCTCCACGCAGCGCTCGTACGCGGCCCAGATCGAGTCCGCGATGACAGCGCGAAAACCGTTCTTCTCTGCGCGATACATCGCGGCCGCTGTCGTGCCTCCCGGCGACGTGATGTTGTTGCGCAGCACCACCGGGTGCACCCCCGACGACTGCATGTAGAGCGCCGAGCCGAGCATTGTCTGCTGCACGAGCTTCGTCGCGACGGCGCGCGAGAAGCCCATGTGCACGCCCGCGTCGATCATCGCCTCTGCGACGAGGAAAAAGTAGGCTGGCCCAGAACCAGAGAGAGCGGTCGCCATGTCCAGTGCGCTCTCGTCGTCGACGAACACCTCGATGCCGAACGCGCCGAGGATCCGCTTCGTCTGGCAGGGCAGCAGTTCCGTCAGCCCACTGACCTGTGGCATGCTCAACATGCCACAAACTTGGCGCGCATACACACAGCACCACACAGACAGCCGCATTCCACGTACCAGCGCATGCTGCTCCTCGGTCACCTCGGACGACTGCGACCAGACTGTCATGCCCTCGCCGATCATCGCCGGCGTGTTGGGCATCGTCCGGATGACGTGTGTTGCGTCGCCGAGCACGCTCTGCATTGCTGTCGAAGCAGACCACGAAGGAAACAGAGCTCAGTTTACCTCAGAAGCAGCAGCACTGCGCGTTGTCCGTCTATGTTCGTAGTACCTTCGATCGTAGCGCCAGCGACGACGGAGATCACGAGCGCATCGGGCCGCATCGCATCCCGGAAGCTCATCATCACCTGCTCCTTGTACTGTCAGCACACAGGCGCAACGTATACGAGTACACAGACGCCACGTACGTCGTTGAGCACTTGCGGCTTAACGGCCATGATGATCACGTCCGCGTCCTTGACGGCAGCGACGTTGCGGTCGCTCGTCGGGATGCCTCTGCTCTGGTACTTCTCGCGTTTCTCTGCTCTCACCCGCCGTTCGTCATCCGCATGCAACGTTTGCAGCAACAACACGCATCTACCAACCTGGGTTCGGGTCCGAGATGACGAGCTTCTGGAGCGGGAGCAGCGCCTTCGAGAGCACGCCGGTGACGACCGCGTCCGCCATGTTCCCGCCGCCGATCACCGCGATGCGGTTCACGCGTAGCGGCTGGGTGTCCGCCGCTTGGTCTTGGTCATCGTTAAAGTCGCCGTCGCTCGCGTCCTCCTGCTGATACCGCTGGCGCGCGAACGAGGAAGCGAAGCGCTCGCGTGCGGCGGAGGAGAAGGCGGCGGCACTGCTGCTGCTGGTGTTTTGACGCAGCGCCAGCAGAGGCGCCGCGATGGACCCGCTGGCTGCTTTTGCTGCTGGTGGTGCGCGGAAGGGAGCGGGCGCGCTGGGGACGCTAAGGAGGCAGCGCAGGTGGCGCGCGCGCAGCATCTTGGAGGACGTGGATGTGCGGATGTGCGGGTGTGATGGCGGCGCCGTGGAAGATTTGCGAGTGACGAGCGTGCGCAGTCTGTCGCTTCGCGGGTACGACTGAACGTGATTCCACTCTGACCACCGATTGCCGCGAAGAGGTATTCGGTACGGAAATGCCCTATGTGCTTCATATCTTGGCCGCGTTTGATACCAAAGCCACCCTCTGTTTGGGAGCTCGAGAAGTTTGCGCATATCTCGCTCCACCTCCTCCTCGTGCAACAATGCGACAGGTGCGCACGTGATGCTCCCATGTGCTGGATGCTGGCTGCTGGCTGCCGGGATGGAAGAAGCGCGGCGCCCGTGGCTCACGCAAGCGCATCCGCGCACAACCAGCTCGAGATCGTGCCGACGTTCGCGACGCAGCTCGGCGCCCAAGTACTCGCGAACGCGCACGCGCATGGAGACGTGGACGGCGACGACGCGTCGGAGCTGCTCTTCGGCTCCGTGGACGGCGACGTGGCGATCTACAAGGTCCTGCGTGAGCGCACATGTGCGGTACGGTCGTTCCGGGCAGCGAGCTTACTCGCGGTGCTGTTCGCAGGTGAAGGGCGAGCGGCTGGAAAAGTGGCGGAGCTGCTGCGTCGACGGATCCGTGACGGCGATCTGCGTCGACACGTCAACTGCGAGCGACGTGCGTATTTTGGGTGCAGAGATAATCGACGGGGTCGTGTGTGTGTGTGTGTGTGTGTGTGTGGTGGGCGCTAACATCAGCGGTGACACTCAGCAGGCGCGCGTGTTCGTGGCGACGGCGGAGGGCGCGTGCTTCGTGGTCACCGAGAGCGGCGACGAGTTCCGCGTCGCGTCCGAGTTTGTGCGTGGGAGATCGAGAATGAAGAAGCCTCGATGCTGGCTGGTGGTGGGTGCCGACTGACGCGTGTGTCGCTGGTGGTGTGATCACCGCAACATGTAAGGACAGCGGGTGGCGCTGAATGTGTGCGCGCTGGCCGTGCTGGACGGAGACCTCGTGGTTGCCACGCAGGACGGCGGGCTCTTCATCTACAGCGCGGACACGAATGCGGTGCGTCTTCTCTCTCATGACCTAGTGAGGGTGATGGCGGTGCTGGTGTTCACCAAGCTGGAGCTTACGAACTAACTATGGGGTGCTGCGACCCGTGCTTCAGCTGGGGGGATACAAGCAGCTCGAGAAGTTTGAGATCAAGCGCGAAATCGCGTCACTCCAGCTGCTCGCGCCGTCGGCAGTGAGCAGTAGCAGCAGCAGCACTAGCAACGCCTCCAGCTTTAACAGCGGCAGCAGCAGCAGTAGCAGCGGCAGTCGACTGGTGGTCCGTTGCACGTCTGGCGAGTTCTTCCACGTCACGACGCTCTCCGAGCAGCAGAAGAAGCGTACTGTACAGACGTGGAGAGTGCCGATGATCCCTGCCGCGCGCGGAGCTGGAACCGACGAGCAGGTCACGTTCATCGTGGACGGCGTGAAGAGCTCGAGTGCGAGTGAACCGCAGATCGCAGTGGCGTCGCTGGCAGGGAACCTCTCAGTGTTCAACGCTGCGCACGAGCTGCAGTGGCGCATTAAGGTGACGCGGAGACGGACAGATCTAGCAACGACTGCTATCTCGACGCTCACAGTGATTGACGTCTCGCCTTATGTGTGGGATCACTTTCGGTGTAGTTGCCTGAAGCAGTCGTGGCGCTTGACAGGCTCAGCATCGCGTCGCCATCGACGGGCGACATCCACGACGTGGTGAATACCATCTCTACTCTCGCACAACGGTAGACCGAATACTGACGACGATCGCATGCTGACGATGATGTTGCCTGCACAGCTCGTCGCGTGCACCTGGAGCGGAGGCGTGTACGTCGTGGAGAGCCCGACCTCGGTCGTGTGCTTTCGGATGCTGTATCCCGCGGTGCAGATGCTCTGTGGTGCGTGCATACGTTTCAATCCGACCAATGACTTGCTCAAGCCGTGGTGAGCTTCACCCTTTAGCAAACAAACTCACGCAAGTGTCTTGATCAGCGGACGTATACGAGACTGTGGACAAGTGCGAGCGAATCCTTGTGGGAATCAGCACTTCGGGCGTCATCTTCATGTTCCGCCACCTAGAAGACACGCTCGGTCACGCTCTGGCAGCTACGCCGCTGGTGCGTACCACTCACGAAATGATCGGCAACTTGCCAGCTACAGTGGATGCGGTGATGCCACTAACAGAAAGACGTTGCTTTGCATCCCAGATCGACGCGATTCGCCAGAGCGAGTTGTTCGCGCAGATCAGCAGCGACGAGTTGCGTCGAGAGGTCATCGCCAAGTTCCTGCGAGAGGCGTCCCCTCTCAATGCCGATCTGCTGCCGTCCGCAAGCAAAGATGTGTCGATCAAGGACATCGTTCGGCTGGCGGTGTCCTTGCCGCTGTCATCGTCGTCGTCGTCGTCGTCGTGAGTATCGTCGCTGTCTGGTGGCAATGTGCATGCCGACCGCAACTGGGCAACAGCAACAATAGGAAGCAGGTTTTCCTTCCGCATGCAAAGCGAAGCGCGCTGTTCATATAATAACTGTTGCGTCTGTGGTCCTCTCTGTCTTCCTGCCCTCCTCCTTCTCCTCCTCACCAGTTCTGCATCTGATGCGCATACTCGACGAGCGCCGGGACGGTCTCGGGGCTCCTGCGCAGCAGTTCCTGCGAAAAGTCCGCGACGTAGTTGAGGTGGAAGCCGATGTCGGTCGACGCGCTCACGTTCATGCGCCACGACTGATCGAACGCGCGGAACGCGATGCTGAAGAGCTCGAAGAACGCGATCGGGTCCTCGAAGAGGCGCCAGAACGGGCGCTCAGAGCCCAGGCAGCCCCCATCCTTGAGCTGCAGCAGGTCGGCCGCCAGGAACGCCACCTGCGCGCCGACGATCGCGTACGGGTACGACGCCGGGTTTGCCGTCGACTGCTCGCGGAGCATCGCCAGCGCCACGCTGTGGTGCACCTCGTGGAAGAACACGAGGCAGTGCAGCGGCAGCACGAACTGCAGCTCGCGCACTGGGTCGCCGTAGTTGAATCCGAGGCGGTCCCAGCCGGCGCCGCGCAGCACAAACGGCTGCTCATCGAAGCACGCGACCCAGAGGCGGTTGAGCATCTCGACGTGCTCACGGTTGCTCTCGTGGAGCGGTGCCTTGAGCGCCCCCACGAGCTTGGCGAGCTGCGCGAGCGCTGCAGCGGTCGGCGGCGCGTTCGCAGATCCGCCCGCCGCGAATGCTCCACCACCACCGGAGACCACTTTCTCCCACATCTTAGCGGACGTCTTCTGGATCGACTGCGCCACGGCCGACTGCTTCATCTTGGATGCGAGCGCCTTCTTGACGCCTGAGAGCACGCTCGACACGTCCTGCGCTTGGTGCTGTTGTTGGTGGAAGTGCTGCGGCAGGCCGCCGGGCGCTTCGCGCGACTGCTGCGCGCGGAAGTAGGCGTCGAACTGCTGGTCCTCCGGCACATCCACCAGGTCGAGCGTGTGCTGCTGCTCCTCTGGCTCGTCGTGTTCCGACGCATCCTCGGGCGACAGCTGCAGCACTTTGACGCGGATCTCGCGCTGCTGCGGCGCCACGGGCAGCACGCGGTGAGGCTCACGCAGGTCGAGCCAGCAGTACGGCGCTTTGGCGTTGCTGTTGCTGCTGCTTGGGCCGCCGCCGATCGCGTGCTGCAGGCGGAAGTGGAAGCGGCCGGCGAACGGGAACTTGCGCCGCAGTTCGGCGAGCGTGGGCTCGCTCGAGAGCAGCAGCGACGACGCGTAGTGCTCGAGCGGCGCGCCGCTGTCCTCCGCGCGCGTCTGCTGGAAGAAGTAGCGGCAGAGCACCGCGCCGCTGCCGCCGCCCGCGCTGTCGCCGCGAGCCGCCATGATCTGGTGCTGCTCTTTTCTGTCATTTCGGCGCAGGCGTGGGCTCGAAGATACCTTGGCGACCCGCGTAAGTACGAGTGGTGCCATTTTTTTGGCGGGAGCAACCCGGGTTGGCTGCAATACCGAAGTGAGTCATTTCCAAACGCTCGCGTAAGTACGAGCCTTGCCATTTCTTGCAAGAACCCGATGGCAAGCGCGTCGGCATGGAGGAGGACGAGTGGGACGACGAGCTGCTCTCCAAGATCGACGACCTCGAGGCGCTGCACCTGCAGCAGCAGCAGCGCCAGGCGGCAGCTGGCCAGCACCAGCAGCTTCAGCAGCACCAGCTCCAGCAGCAGCAGCAGCCGCAGCAACAGCAACAGCAACAGTGGGCGTGCAGATCATGCACGCTGCTGAACGCGGCGGCGCGCGCCACCTGCGACGTCTGCGGCACGCCGAGAGGACAAACTTTCGACCCGACAGCTCCTGCTCCGGTAGCAGTACCAACAGCAGTAGCAGCAGCAGGCGCCGTGCCATCATCGCAGGCTGCGAGGAAGACAGTGCAGGCGACGCTCGCGTTCGCACCACCGCCGCCATCGCGCTGCCCCGCACCGCGTGGGCCACAGCCGGTGCCAGCACCACCGACGACCGACGCCTTCAGTTCATTGCAGCCGCAGCAGCAAACCCTTCCCACTCTACCGCTACAGTCGCAACGGCAGCAGCGGTACCACCACCAGAATGCCTTTCCCGGTTCAACCCACCGGCAGCGCCAGTCGTCGCCAGCTCCTGCGAGACCATCCGCGGATGTCCCAGCACCATCTCCACCTCCAGCACAGTCACCACCAACTGCGACGAGGACGTCGCCCTTCTTTTCGTCGAGGCCCTCAGCGGCTCCTGCGAGTGAGGCAGACGAGACAGACGAGGTGGACGACCCAGACGAGTTCAACCAACGCGCATGGCCGATCGCGTACGCCGCGCAGCAGCGCCGTTCCGGAGAGGACGCCCAGGCCAAGACGCGGTACTTGGACATCCTCAACCGCTCCAACTTCCCGGACATCGACCTGGAAGCCGCGCACCAGTTCGTGTACCCGACAAACTACCCGATTCGCGAGTACCAGCTCACGATCGCGGAGAAGGCACTGTATCACAACACGATGGTGTCGTTGCCAACGGGACTCGGCAAGACGCTCATCGCGTCCGTCGTGATGTACAACTTCTACCGCTGGTTCCCGCAGGGCAAGATCGTGTTCATGGCGCCTACGAAGCCGCTCGTGGCGCAGCAGATCCAGGCATGCCACGAAATTATGGGGATCCCACTCGCGGACACGGCCGAGCTGCAAGGCAACGTGCCGCCGTCGACACGCAAGGTGCTCTGGAGAGAGAAGCGCGTGTTCTTCTGCACGCCGCAGAGCATGCAGAACGATCTGCGGCACGGCATCTGCGAGGCCGAGCGGTTCGTGTGCCTCGTGGTCGACGAAGCGCATCGTGCGACAGGCAACTACGCGTACTGCTGCGTGATCCAGGAGATCGAGCGCAGGACGCAGTTCTTCCGCGTGCTCGCGCTCTCAGCGACGCCCGGTTCCAAGTTCGAGATCATCCAGGACGTGATCAAGAACCTGCGCATCTCCCACATTGAGTGCCGCTCGGCAGACGACTCGGACGTGAAGAAGTACACGCATGCACGGCAGGAAGAGGTGATCAAGTGCACCCTGTCGTCGCAGATCACAGAGGTGAAGACGCTCTTTCTCCGCGTCTTTGATCGCATCACGAACCGCCTTGTGGCAGGGAACATCATCCAGCATCGGGACCCGGAAAAGCTCACGCGTTGGTACGTGCTGCAAATGCGCGAGCGTTTTCGCCAGAGTCCGACGTACCAGGCGAACCGCGCGGCTGAGAGCGACTTGGCTCTGCTCGTGAGTCTGTTGCACGCGAAGGAGCTGCTCACTGTGCACGGCTTGAGTAGCTTCCACGAGTATGTGAACGGGTGGATTGAAGAGCGCGAATCCGGCGCACGACTATCGTGGTCGAAGAAAGAGATGCTCCAGTCAACTGAGTTCCACAACCTCGTGCTGAGCTTGAGTGCGCTGGGAATGGATCACTCGAGCACGTTGGCGAGCGGCAAATCGTCCTCGAGCCATCCAAAGCTTCTCAAGCTCCGTGAGGTACTCCACGAGCACTTTACGCGTCACTCGACTGGAAACTCGAGCACGCGGGCGATCGTGTTTACACAGTACCGCACAAGTGTGACGGAGATCGTCAGCTTGCTCAATCAAATGGCTCCGTTGCTGAAAGTGCAGGCGTTTGTGGGTCAAGGGACGTCCGGGAAGGCAAAGGAGAGCAAGGGGCAGTCCCAGAAGCAGCAGCAGGAGATCGTAAAGAAGTTCCGAGACGGCGACTTCAACGTCCTCGTCGCGACGTGCATTGCAGAGGAAGGGCTGGACATCGGCGAGGTAGACCTAATCGTGTCGTTCGACGCGCTGACGTCACCTGTGCGCATGATCCAGCGAATGGGACGAACAGGTCGCAAGCGCGTCGGGAGAGTGATCATCCTGGTCACGGAAGGAGACGAGGAGAAGAAGCTTGCGCGCAGTGTGGCGTCCGCAAAGTCCGTCAGCCGCGCGATGACGACGTTCAAGAGCAAGTTCATGTACGCCAAGTGTCCGCGCATGATCCCGCTCGGTATCCAGCCAGAGTTGAGCAAGTTGGAGATGGCGATCCCGGAGTTCCATGCCTCTCAGATCGGGGGGAAGCGTCAGCGCACTGGCGGTCAAAGCTCTCGACAGCGACAGTCGGAGAACAGCGAAGAGAGCTCAAGACGCCGGTGGCAGCTGAACGATATCGAGAAGTCGATCGGCGCTGCGAGGTACTTCCCAGCGGACTTTCGTTCCCGGCCACGCAATCCTATCTTCCCAGTGATAGTGAGGCCCGGGACCTTGCTGCGGAGCGTGCAGGTGTCTGTGCGAGGCAAGGAGCGGAAGGAGTCGGATACGTTCCAGGTGGGACACTCGGCTCGTTCGTTGGCTCTGCGCTCACTCGTGCGAAGCATCCACGGTGTCGACGCGTGCGACGAAGAGGCTGTCGAGCTTGCCGGTGATGAGGATGATAACGACGAGGACTCGGACGGGCTACCTTCGGTCGTGCTTCCAGCACCGTCGCCAGAAGCATCGTCGACGGCTGCAAGAGCCAATGAGCGGCAGAGTGCGGCAACAGACACGCAGATGGAAGCCCACAGCCGCCACCCAGTGAACGACTTTTCTTTCTCAGCACATGACGCATCTTTCGTGACTCAAGGCGTTCATTTCAGCCCCGGGTGGAACGATATAGTGTCGCCTATTACTCCGGCGCAAGAACCAGTAGAGCGGCACCCGGAAGCTGCTCCTTCGCGCGCAGCAGTTGCCTCCCCAGTTCCTGGTCCGCTGCCAGTGCCATCATCACCAGCACCTGTTGCTGCGCTTGTGAAAAAACCATCGGAGAAATCTTCTCGAATAGTGCGAGACGAACCGGAGGTCAAAGCAGTGCGTAAGCCAATACCAGAACGCTCGCCAGCCAGAAAGTCAAAAGCTGCATTATCGTCTCCGTCAGCAAAGGTGAGCAACAAGAAGGAGAAAAGCAAACGAAGCGAAGGAGACTATCAAGCAAGCAAAGACAGCGCGGATCCAAACGCAAGCGAGTTTGAGCGGGGCGAGCGGCTTCTCCAGCGACTACGCGAGCTGGTGGTTGAAGCAGAAGCTGCGGCATCGCCGGACTCACTGTGTTCTCCGGAGCCAGAAGTGCTTCGTCATTCGCAGAGCATAACGACTGCCAGCCAACCCACGAAGGCGCCCCAAGCTCTTCCGTGCTTCCCTCGCATCACTCGGAGATTGAACTTTGAGAGTGCAGTCGAGCGAGCACCGATAGCGAAGCGGTTTGGTTCAACGGAGAACTGCGTGCCAGAGCCGCCATCGCTGGATGGACTCCCAATGGTACTGAGACCGCCTTCACCCGAGCTGACTCCGGAGGACGAGCCGGTGTTTACTCTGCTGCCAGCAGTACTGCCTGCCGATCTCGGAACAGGAGCTAACGCTGTCGATGAGGACGTCGTTATGCTTGAAGAGTATGGATCAGTCAAAGCAAGCATGTCTGCACCAGCAGAATCGAGCAAACCGAGACGGTCGTTAGCGTTGAAGAAGACTGACCACGACATCGATGATGCGAAGACGATGGCAACTCCACCGTCTCCGCCAGTCCGCGTCGCTCAGAACCATTTCTCAGCGACCCCTGTGCCTGGCGTTCCAAGCAAGACATTCGTTCCACTTCAAGCAGTCTCACCAGCTGTAAATGCTGTGGAGAAGCCTCTGCCTCCGCCAAATAGCAAGTCGATCGTGCTTGACATCGACGACTTTGATGACGAAGTAGAGATAGTGTTGCATCACCCTGCGATAGCGACAGCACCAGCAGCGCAAGCAACACAAGCGAGATCGGTCGTCATCACGGAGAAGCCGCCGCGAGGAAGCTTGTCGCAGAGGAGGAGCGCAGGTTCAGAGTCGACTGGAGCGGTGGCAACGCAGACCGATTGCTGCTCAGTGTGCACCGAAGTCGAGTCGTTCGAAGACGACCCGATCGTGTACTGCGACGGATGCGAGCTCGGGGTGCACCAGTTCTGTTATGGCATCGCGACGGTGCCGAGCGGGAACTGGTACTGCGACAGCTGTGCGATGATGAGAGAAAGCAAACCTGTTTCCACGTCCCCGTACTTCGTAGCAGCGAAGCAGAGCCCGCCGAGCTGCGCGCTGTGTCCGCTGCGTGGCGGAGCTCTCAAGCGGACCCAATGCGGGCGCTGGGCACACGTCCAGTGCTTTATGTGGCTTCCAGAGCTCCAGTTGGAGCAGGATCGCGAGGTCCTGTCCCTCGGGTCGTTGAAGAACCTGGACCCGGATCGCAACACGCTGGACTGCACTCTATGCCACTCGCGGAAGGGTCGAGGCATCATTCAGTGTGCGTACAAGCGCTGCATGGTGGCATTTCACGTCAGTTGTGCGGCGTTCGCACAGTACGCGCTGGTACAGGAGGAGCAGGACGATGGTGGTGACACGCTGTTCTTGGCGTACTGTCCGCTGCACGGACGACGACGGAGTATGCAGGGAGCAAACGTACAAGCAATGCCGCAGCCGCCGCAGCAACTGGAATCGCAGCAGCAAACACCACCAAAGCCTGCAGCTCCAAACGCTGCGTCACCGAGCGCGTTGCTCTTCTCTCCAACGGGTGAAGACTCGGCAAAGAAGTTCCGCAAGTTTCGTCGTCTAAAGCGCAAGTATGATGCGTCGCAGCGCTCGCAGAGTCCGAAAGCAGTAGTTGTAGCGGCTTCCTTGTCCACACCAGGCGAAAACGGTAGCAGGCGGTCGTCGTGGGGGAAGCGCATCAAGCGCTCGCAGAAATACAACGAAGGCAAGAGAAAACAGGCGGCTGCGATGGCGCAGATGTTCATCGAAGACGATGTCGAAGTGCATGGCGATGATGATGGAGACGACTACGACGACTACGACGACATGGACGACGACGCGAACGAGCACGACGACTCATTTATCAACGATTCGTCCCAGTTGCTGTACTCGCCGTCGTCTCCGCCCGACTCAGCGAGCAAAGATGGCAACAGGCGGAAGAAGCGGAAGCGCGAGTCGCTTGGTGATATGCGTGCGATCTACGCGCGGTCGCTTCTCGAGTCACAACACGACATGCCTGGATTTACGCGCCGCGGACAGCGGGACTTCAGCGCGCTGCCGCAAGACGGGATCGTCAATGCGTGCTTGCAGGAACTGAGGAACCCGCCGCCCGCGTCACCGTTGTCTTCGGCCGCCTCGCTCTTCTCTCCTCAGTCGGTCAAATCTGTTGGGGCTGGCGGCACTGGAGCGCAGGAGTCGCCGATCTCGTTGCTGTCGCCTGTGGATGTAAACGGCTCTGAAAGTGCGCCAGTGATTCCGTCGCAGTCTTTCGTTACACCGGAAGCAGGTCAACGTTCGCAGCAGCGTTCGGGTTTGACAGCCGCTTCTATCCTGTCGCATCCTCTAAACAACGCCGTCAGCAGTAGTGCCAAGCGTGCTCTTGCTGTTGTCGACGAGGACGACTTGGAGAACGTCGTCCCGGAGCCACCAAGTTTCAGCCTCTTGCAGACTAGTTCAAGTGCTGGTGTGGTGAGATCTGAGCGACCAGCAGCTTCAGCACAGCTACCATCGCTTGCACCAACTCGCGAGTCTGTTGGTGGTGGAACGGCAGAGCAGCTACCTGCTTCGGACGAGGATCGGTCGCTCCAGGAACGCATCGAGGCGAACCGTCTGAAAGCGTTAGAGAAGCTTCGCGAGCGTCAGCGAAGGTTGGGGCAAGTTCCGAGTCATCCGATTGCGAATAAGACGGCGGAAAGGGTGAACGGTGGCGCTAGCAATGGCATTGGAGCACCTGGAAAGCATGGTAACCAAGGCTACCAGACTCCAGCTCCTGCAAATATGCTAAGTGGTGTATCTGCGTATGGCCATGTCGATTCTGGCTCGAGTGTGCCTCCACCACCAACGCCAGTGCAATCTGCTGTGAACACAATGCCAATGTCGGTGTTTTCTGCTTCGGTACCGTCACAAGGCAACGCAGTACCCGAAGCTCCGTCGTTCAGTCTCTTTCTCTCGATACCGCAAGAGCCAGTCAGGGAGCCAAGGGCAATCGACTTGACGGAGAGTGGTGCTGCGCAACACAGCCACGATCAGGTTGTGAGTCATCGACAGCCAATTCAACGACAACAACCGCCAACACCGCCACCAGTAGCAGTTCGCACGCGACCGCAGATCCTCGTTCACGTGGGCTCTGCGTTTTCGCAGACACCAATGTTCCGAGGGCTAATTGGGTGTCGCCCACCTGACACGGCAGTCGAGATCGAGGACTTGCTCGAAGCGGACGTGCTTCTGAGCGCGCGCCTAGCAGTGGTCGTGGTGTCGCCTCAGCAGTTATCAGCTGCGCTGCAGAGGAAAGAGAGTGAATTTGCGGCGGAGCTCTCTCGCCTGCACACATGCTTGGGCATCTTCAAGCGAGTCTTGCTCGTCGTTCAAGCACGTGACACTTCCCATGCGAGCGCTCTCACCCAGAATCCGATGCTCCAGCGAGTCCGACAAACCCACGCTAACCTGGACGTCGTGATCCGCGGGAGTATCGAGCAGATCTGCCAGAACTTGTTTGACGTCGCAAGGTATGCGACCTGTCTTGTTGGTTGTGGTGAGATTCATGAGATAGCTCTGAGACTGACGACTTGTGAGATTTGTGTGATGCGGCTGTACCTGCAGACAAGAAAGAGATGCGGGCTTCAGTTTGCTGCCGCCGACCGCTGAGAAGGCTGCCGTAAGCAGCGGACTCGACGACAAGTTCCTGCTCCGCTTGGCGTACTATCGGTCGATCCCTTTGCTCTCGCTCGGAAGCTCGTTGTCGCTGAGCTTCCGATTCCAGAACTTCTCGGTCGCACAGATGCCAGTGAAGAAGTTCAACCAGATGCACTGGAAGCGCATGCTGCCGTGGATCTCGGAGGCTCAAGCGAAACAGATTCAAGACCACGTGCTCGGCAAAGGCGCTTAGAAGTGCGTGGGAGATCTATCGCTGATCCATGGGCCGACCGAGCCTACTCTCAGCAAGCACTCACGCCTGGATGGACTCGATGACGCGGATAGCGTCGTCAAGCGTCTTGTCGTCCTTGCAGAACGCGAGGCGCACGACGCCGGGTGCCAGCATGTGCTCTGGACGCGTGAAGAACGGCGACGTCGGGATGACCGCTAGCTTGTTCTCCTTGCAGAGCTTGTACGCGAACTGGTAGTCCGGGTACTCCTGTTCACGGTTCCGCATCACGACGAGTGAGCGACAGTATCAACAACAGAACCCACAGCGCGATGTCGCTTCAGACACCTCTAGCCCACACTCACTGGCTTAGGCAGATCCGGCGTGATGGTGATGCTGGCGAACTCCTGGAAGATTGGGAGGTGCGAGACATCGCAGCAGACGAAGTAGCCTCCCTCGGGGATGATCGGGCGCCAGTTGGCGGCGCTCAGCGCGCCCACGAGACGGTCGCGCTTCGCCTGCAGGGCACCACGCGCCATTGTGAAGTACATCGCATTAGGCTGCTGCTCACCTGTATCTTCCATGCATCCGACACCACAAACACACACACACACCTGGAGCGTCGCCTTGAGCTCCTCAAGGTAGCCGTTCGTCTGCGCTTGCGCGAAGCAGGACGCCATCGCGACTTCGAGTGGCGTTGTGCCGCAGAACGGCACAGTGCTGTGCGCTTTGGTGATCGCCGCCGTGAGGTGCGCCGGCGCGACCGCGTACCCCACGCGCCAGCCCGTGCACGAGAACGTCTTGCCAGCGCTAAAGAGCGAGACGGTGCGATCGAACATGCCCGGGAGCGCCGCGATGCGCTCGTGCGCGAGCGCATCGTATGCCATGAACTCATACACCTCGTCCGAGAGCACGAGCACGTGCGGGTGTCGTTCGAGCACCTCGACGATCTGCTCGAGCTCGCGCTTGGAGAAGACCTTCCCCGTCGGGTTGTGCGGTGTGTTGAGCACGAGCATCTTGGTGGCGGGCGAGAGCGCGCGCTCGAGTCGCTCGAGGTCGACGCGGAAGTCGCCGGACGAGAACGCCGCATGCGGCGAGTCGCCCTGCGCGAACGCGCGCCGCTTATCCGGCGAGAGCTCGAGCGGCACGCCGACGGTCTGGATGCCCAGCAGCGTCGACACGGTCTTGTACGCGTCAAAGTACGGCTCGAACGTTACCACCTCGTCGCCCTGCGCGCACCCGCCAGTTAGTCTCTCTCTTTCTCTCTATCTTCCTCATTCTCAGCCACTCATCCACTCACCGGCTCGAGCAGCGCGGCCATGACGGACGCGATGCCCTCCTGCGCGCCGTTGAATGTCACGATGTTGGCGAGCGGGTCGAGCTCGCGCTGCAGCAGCGGCGCGTACATGGCCGCGAGCACGCGCACATAGTCGAGCTGCCCGCCCGGCCGCGTGTACTGGTTGTGGTCGGCGCGGATAGCGTCCACCGCCGCCTGCTTCACGAAGCTGCCGCACAGTTAGCAGCTGCTGCTGTCGACGTAAGTGGCTCCACTGCTCCACTCACTCTGGGGTCGGGAAGCTCGGGAAGCCCTGTCCAAGGTTCACAGCCCCGTGGCGCGCCGCCAGCTGCGAGATTTCCGCGAACACATTGTTGCCGATGCCTGCGACACGCGCGCTGATGGCTCGCGAGCCGCGCGGGACGCCGAGCGCGCGGGAAGCAGCAGCAGCGCGAGAGCCCCACATTTTAGTTGTTGAACTTTGGTTCGAGTTTGACACACAAAGAGGTATAAACTAAAACTCGGGCAACACTGCAGTCTATGTCCTGCGACGTGTGGGCATTGACACTTTGTAGGGCGAGAGGAAGAGATGAAGAACCACAAGCTCGCACTGATCGACACTCGCCAGCACACCGACACCCGATGAAGTAGAGCAGCTCGTAGTCGTGAGGTTTATCGCGGCGAAGGCAGCAGCACCAGACTGGACGAGGATCTGGCCCGACACTGCAGAGAACCTGTGGACTTTGCGCCAGCTTTGTCGTGGTTCTAGGACTGC
>JAASFZ010000228.1:0-24838 GCA_023334075.1 Globisporangium nunn | reverse complement strand
GCTGGAAAAGGATGCTCCGGAATTGCCTCTTTCCACCAAGGCGCATGAGCAAGCGAAGAATCACGAAGCGCACGAGTCTCCATCTTCTGACACAGACAAACATTCCACAGCTCACTCACTCACAAACCAGCTAGCCACCAAGGAAGTGTCAAGATCGAGTCCAAAGACGAACAGAAGTAGCGCGAGCTCAGGAACCTCAGTGGTATCGGAGTCTCGAGAGAATGAGGGTCGACGAAAGAGCGGAGAGGCATCTCACTGTCATGACAAAGAAGAGGTACCAGATAGTCCCACTTCCGTGGCACGCCAAGATAGCCAGAAACCGAGTCCACGGTCACTTTCCAGCAAGAAAGTCACCACCAATGGCGGCGTGAGCGGAGAACGTGAAACTTGTGAGCTGAATCTGTCACTGCGTCCGTTAGCTGCAACGGAAACAGAAGCAGATTCAGTCGACCGCAAGGCTGCCAAACTCCAACACGATCCCCGCATCAAGCGTTCCAGTGAATTTGCAATACTTTATCAAGCATCTCCGCAGTATCACAAGAAGTGGGGGAGGTGGCTTAATGGCCGTCGCGCCGTGGACAAGGTTAGCTGTCTGCAGCTAGAGGAGCTTGTACTGCAAGACCCGAGCAGTGAGACGCATCTTGTCAAGCTGGGCATTCGCTACGCGCGATGGTCTGGTACGAGTCTCGCAGCAATCTTGCTCCTCGAACTGGCTTCACTCATGCACGAGAACGCGCCGCGAACCCACGAATACTGGAACTCGATGGGCAATGCACACCTCGACCTCTTTCTGCGCAACCGGAAGTTCCTACCGATATCCAAGTTCCACCTCGAAAGATGTCTCCAGGCATTTTCGCGTGCATTCGCCTACATGGAGAGCTTAGCAGACCCACTCTTGCTTCTGCGGTACGCGATTTGCCTCTTCTGGAGCAGCGGAGATACAAACCTCGAGAAAGCCGACGACGTGTTTCGAGAACTCTTCACCAAGTTTGCGAGTTTCTGTGACAAAGATCGCCTCAATCTTCTCTTCTTGCGCTTCCAGACACTCTCTCGCCTCCACATGTACCGGGAGGCTGCCGAGTGCATGGAGGCAATTATTTGCCTTTACACCTCATCGTTAAATGACGAACCGGATAGCGACATCAGTGTACCGTCTCCGTACGATTTGGAAGACTATCGAATGATGCTGATGCACTGCCAGCAAAGCAACGGAGACTACGTCCTCGCGACAGTAACGTTCTCGACGATCCTGAAAAACAAGGGCATACCACAAGAGAGCAGCTTGAATGACGAGCAATATCTTGAGCTCTGGCTATCGCTCGCCCAGAAGTGCTTTGGGCACGAAGAGTATCCGTTAGCACTCGAGTTCTACTCGATTGCGCTCAACTTTGCCAGAGACTCGCACGTTCTCGCAAGCATCCATTACAGCCGAGGACTGTGCTATGAAGCTGTCCACGAGAGTGCAAAGTGCGTCGCAGAGTACAAGCGCGCGAGAAATGTGAACCGGCACGTGACCCCACTAGTGCCGATCGCAGATTTACGTGGAGGGTACAATGAGCAGTTTTCGTTGCTGCTCAAGAAGCCGATCCGTCAGGTGATTGACGAAGTTCGGCTCACTTTGTACGACAAAGCTGTGAAGCGACTGCAGCAAATCTTCCGCCAAAAGCACATGAAGCAGAGTCGTGCCGACAACGCAATGACTGACGCACCGCCTGCTAGATCCCCCTCGTTCTCGGCTGCTGATTCACGAGCAAGAAGACGAAGCTCACTTCTTAGACAGCATGCAAGCAATTCAGCAACAGAGCCGAAGCTTGCAGAAGGGTATAACGGCGATGAGAATATCGGTGGTCGTGACTTGGCAACCGCTCGGGAGCTCGAGCACAGCAACCACCACCAGCGATTTCTAGCTCGGCAAAGAGTTGCAATGGAGAAGATCCGAGCGATTCAAAGTGACCCCCGGTTCCACCTCTCTGCACCGTCCGTTTTCGCAACCTCTGCACCATCTAGCGTGTCGAAGGTGACCAAGAAAGTCAAGTCTATGTCAAGCGAGTCGTTTGCGCACAACAGTGGCCTGTTGAGCCCTGATCGCGAGCGTCCTGAGCTTCGTCGCAAACAGTCGATGGAAGCCTTCAATAAGGTACCGTGTGATGGCTGGTTGGGTGGGTGGAACATAGAGAATGTGTGGCCACTGACTGCGTAAGTGTGATTGGTCCTCTCGGGCTACCAGCTCGGGTATGCTCCCACGACGATGCCGTGCGTGGAGTATTGGGACGAAGTTCTATCGGCCGCTGCCGATCTTTTCGCGTCACGATCTGCGCTGAACCGCGGCATTGCTTGCATTCGAGCTGCGCTGCCTCAAGTGACTGACACGATCGCGTACTGCGCCTTAGCTGAGTGCTGTGGGCAAGCCAGCAGCGCAATTGAAAAGTTGCACGACCCGAGCTACGAGCGAGAGGTTGCGTACGTGTGCACGGTTATCAGCATTGCGAAGATTCTTGAGGAATTGAAATTCGACGGCAGCAGCGCCAATGCAGCGACAGTATTGCCGCCGTCAACGGGAAAACCAAACGACAGAGCGACAACTTCTTCGGTGCCAGGTGATTCCCCCTTGCGCTTCCCAGCCATCGGACATTTCAATGTCGCCGCACCGGAAGGAATTACTGCACCTACAAGTGGTTGTAGCAGCCCCGTGGACACTGCTGCGATGAGCTTTGACACGTCCCGCGTAACTTTGCCGATTTGTGCTCGAGCGTCTCACCATAACGCTACACAGCCCTTCCGATCGCTGTCCAGTATTTCAAGCTCAGAATCCTCAACCCGACTCAACGACATGGTGAATGCGAGCTTTCACGAGCATCGGATCAAGAATCACCACCGCCATCATCAAAAAGAGAACCAAGGCAGCCCACTCGTAGCTTCGAGTAGCCCCGTTTCAAGATCATCTCTGCTTGCAAGTCCACAGAAACCAAGGGCGAATACCGGGACAACATTGCATGCGCTCGCGAATGAGAGTGTCACGGTGCTTCATGACTTTCGTCACGTAAACGGCGCTCTCTTGCGTTCCCAGCAGTCGTTCGGTGGCAATCGGTAGCGAAGGAACGAGAGAACGAAGCGAGCGTATGTTCTACTGTTGTGCAAACATGTATTTGTAAAGGACAGTACCCGCTTTCACTACAAGTCAATGGCAAGCTTCTTCCGAACTCTGAGCACGCATCAAGGAGATCTCGGCGCGGAAATCGTGCGCTCTCGTTGAAAACTCGCGAAGCAACACACAAGCGCGTCTCGATTAACTGTATCAACTACATGCTAGCTACATCGAGGATCTCTCGGACGCAAACTCAGCGAAAAGCGCTTTATCGAAGACGGTTCGCGAGCTTGTGAATGTACTCCATGAGCACGGGGAAGAGTGCTGTGACACTGTCGGTGATAAGGCCGAGGAAGTACTGCTCAGCCATCTCGTCCGTCAAATCCAAACGGAACTTCTCTTGGACCTTCTGGAGTGTTGTCTCAGGATCGTTCGATAGCTCTTCAATGCCGGCGTCCGCCATTAAGCTCAGCAGGTTCAAGATCAAGTCCGCGCTCTTCCGGAGCCAGTTGAATGCCTGGCAGCAGTATGTCTGGAACTTCAAGTAGTGCTGGCTCTGCACGCCGCCCATGCCCTCGACCATTTCCTTTGTGAGGCGGAACGGTGGCGGGTACGGCTTCGGATCCGCGCCAAAAATGAACCCAAAGTCAATGTGGAACAGATTCCCCTCAGACTTCATCATCAGGTTGTCCAAGTGACGATCGCCGATGCCGAGCAAGTACGTCAAGACGCAGTAGCCCGCAACCGACTTGACGTACGTGCTCAGCGCCTCGGGGTTCACGCCAAACTCAGCAGACGGATCGGGTTGGTGCTTGCGGAGGAAGTTCAGCACCTGTGGTGTCTCAAACTTGTCGACAACGTACGAGACAGGGTACGAGTCTTGCACGAACTCCATGAGCCCGTCGTTCGCGCCGGTCGCGAGGATGCGGTACGGAGTCAGCTTCAAGTCCAGGTTCACCTTCTTGAGCAGCCGATCCATAAGTGTGAACATCTGCATGATGAGCTGGTCTTGGCGCAAGTCGTCACCGTTCTTCACCATCACCTTGAACATCGGACCCTCCTTCTCACGGTTCCGGTAGTTGATCATGCGCGCGGAAATAGACCCCCGCGCGACGTTGTCGTTATTGCCGCTGCTGCTGGCGCCAAATATTGTTGACTGATATAGTGCGTTGCTGCTGCCTTGCGCATGTTCCGGAGCGAGAAGCGACGATTCGTGGTTGTGAAACGGAGGCATCTGGTGGTGTTCGGGCGATGGAATGATCGTCTGAAACTGGATCACAGCGGGATACATCGCGCTCTTAAACATCTTCGCTGACGACGGCACGATCCCGCTCAAGTGCACGTCCGGATCCAGCGGCATGCGGATGACGTGGCCCTTGGGCCACGGCAGCTGATGCTTGAGCAATTGACGAAGCTTCTCTTCCTTCATCCCCTTCTTGCCCTTCTCCTCGCGTGCGCGGTTGTGAATCGCCAAGATCTGATCCATAAATGCGCGTTGCGCCATGATCATGTCGTAGATCTGCCGCTTTTCACCGTCCTGCTGGAGCTCCTCAAGTAGGCGATTGAGCACTTGGCGGAAAATGTGCGCGTCTTGGCTGACGTCGCCAGCCTCGACCTTTAGATACCAAAAGAAATAGTTTGCCATCTGGAAGCTCGTGCTCGAGCGCTCGATGAGAAAGCGCGCGAGGGGTCCGAGCGAGTCCTGGACAGAGCTGCCGTTGTCGCTCCCGTCCTCGTTCAGCGCAACGCCGCCGCGAGACGACGCCAGATTTCCCAGCGAAGCCACACTCTTCTCATAGCGCAGCGCTTGCACAAGCTGCAGCAAAAAGTCAAAGAGGTCTTCGTTCTTGGCTTTCGCGAGCGTCGAGACCGCGAAATTGCGGACGATTTCGTGCTTGAACTCTTTCTCACGTCCGAGCAGCTTGAGCGCGTCGGCAATGTCGATCTCGCACCACCGGTTCAGTAGGTCCGCAGTCTGCTGCCGCTCTGTCTCTTCGTTCCAGTCGACTGAGAGCAGGAACTTGACGACCGCCTTCTTGTTGTCGATCAAAGTGTACCGGAACTTCCAGAGCAAGTCCTTGTCGTCCATCTTGAGTGTGCTCGTGGGCGTCGCGAGAAGCGCCTCGATACGTACGTTTTCGTCGCGGCTCGGCTTAAGGTTCGGATCGATCGAGCCGCGGAGGATATCGCGCGCCAGTTTGCGATACTTGAGCTCTGACGGATTCTCCTCGTTCAGTTCCGGGTCCCATACAGTGATGAGGTTTACAACTTCTTTCGATACGCTCGAGTACGTCGTCGATGACGACGTCGTTGATGCCGAGGATGGTGTCGACGCGTTCGTCAGATCCCACGAGCCGCTCACTGCGTGCGTGTCCACGAACGACGACGGCGTGTTACTGGACGGCGAGACCAGTCCGCCACCGTACTGGTTCAATCGGCGCGGCACGTCGGCCGAGTAGGATCCCGGCAGCGCGCGCTGCGCGTACGGCTCTTCCTCATACACAACGACGTCGCCGAAGTAGGGCATCTCGATGCAGAGCAGCGCGTCCTCGCGGTACGAGCAGAATGGACCGAGTGGTTCCTTGCGTCCGGGCGGCTCGCTCCCTCGGCGGATACGCGCGATGCGGCGATCCGTGACGCCATCCATCCACTCGTTGCGCGCGATCTCCTTGCGCTCGAACTTCTCGCGGAGCTTGTCGAGACGGAAGCACTCCTGCTTCTGCCACTCGTCGTCGACCTCGGACGGCGTCGTCGTGTGGGTGGACGAGTCCGCCTCGACGCCCGGCCAGACGCGCAGGCACTGGTTGCCGTCGCGCAGCACGCCGTGCTTGGTGAAGAACGAGATCGTCGTGCCACCCACCGGCACCCAGCCCACACCCCATATCGTGATCGCGAGCAGCGAGTTGCGCGACAGGTCACGGTAGCGCACAGGAAACGACAGCCACTCGTTCCAGTGTACGCTCGACTCGCTGCACTTGGTCGGCCCCTTGGAGCTGATGACCATCGGGTGGAGTGGCAGCCCGTCCGAAAAGATCTGCGCGCTGATGAAGAACTCGTTGACAGTCGAGTTGCGCAGTTCCGAGGCTGAGCCCGCGAGCTGCCTTAGCCCGTGGCTGTCGAAGGCGCTGGGCGTGCGGGGCGACGTGGTCACACCCTTCCTAGTACTGCTTCTGCTACTGCTGGTGTTGCTGCTCGCGCTCGCAAGCTGCTCGTCTACGCCAAGGCCGATCGCTGGCGCCAGCTCCAGCGCCGACACCTTGAGCGTGATGCTCGTGCTCACGCTGCTGCTCAGGTAGTACCGGTACTCCTTCATACGGCTGCTCATCGTGGTGCTGTGAGCTTGGAGCTTTTCTGGTTCGTTTGTATGTGAAGAAGGAAGGACAAGGCGTACTTTACCGGATCGAGACAGTAATGCATGATGTGTGAAGCAAAGACCTTCCAGGAAGCCACACTGAGACGACCAGGAAGCCAGAACGACGAAATGCAAAATGCGTGCAAATTCGGGTTATTCGCGCCGCTCCTGCCTGCATCTGCGCGCTGTCGTCGCCGCCTGAGAGGAGCGAACAAACGTGCGCGCGGAAGCGAGCGGCTGGCGGCGATCTATCACGACAAAGCTCCACGGGCTTTATACACTACAGAGGTCGGGACTGCAGCGAACACAAAGCTCCTCGATTCGCTCGCTGCTGCTGCTGCTCTCACTCGAGCCAACCGAACCAAACCGTGCGCCCTCGACCACTTCTTCAGCTCCATCACCACTCCTCTCCTTCCTTCCTTCCTTCCATCTTCCTCTCCTGCTTCGTCCGTCCCCCTGCCTTCGATTAGCGGGTAAGGAGAGGTGCGCGATCAACCGACCGGCCAGCTCGTTCGCGCAGCTGCCACTGACGACCGAACCAGAGTAGCCTACTCGGCGAGCGAGTCCAGCTTTGCCTCCATCCGCGCCATCGCCGTGGCTAACTTGTCGATGTCCGCGGTGTGCTGTCCTAGTGTGTGGAACATCGCCCCCTGCTGTGTTGCTAGCTGCTGCTGCGTCTCCGTCGTGCGGCACAGCAGATCCATGAGCATCGTCTCCATCTTGGGGCCGGTCGTGACCTGTCCGTCCCCGACGCTGTTCGCTGCCACGAGGTCCTGCGACGGCTGCTGGTGCACCACAGGAGCCGCCACCACCTGGTTCGCAATGCCGATGCCCGAGCCGCGCAGAGGCTCCGCCGCCTGACGCACGGGCTGCGCGCGCGGCGGCTCCATCTTGCCGTCCTCGAGCGGCGCACCGAGCGCGTTCTTGCGGTCTTCCAGATTCTTCATCGCCACATTCGAGAGCTTCTCGAGCGTCGCGATGTCGCACGACGTGCGCGGCTGCGTGTCGAACACAAACACCGTGCCCAGCAGGTGGCCCGACGGCGTGCAGATCGGTGCGCCAGCGTAGAAACGAATCTTGGCCGCGCCAGTCACGAGCGGATTCTTGGCGAACCGCTTGTCAAGCAGCGTGTCCATTACAACCATCGGCTCCTTGGACATGAGCGCGTGCGCGCAGAACGAGACCGAGCGCGGCACCTCGTTCTGCGCCAGCCCGACGCTGGCTTTGAACCACTCGCGGTCCTCGTCCAGCAGGCTCACGGCGGCAATCGGGCTCTTGAGCGCGTTCGACGCCAGGTCACAGATGATGTCGAACACGTCCTCGGTCGGCGTGTCCATGATCTCAAAGCCGCGCAGGATCTCGAGGCGCTCGAGCTCGTCCGGCACGATCGGTGGCTTGGGCCACGGGTGGTCCCAGTCAAAGTCCAGCGGGTACTCGAACTCTGGCTGATGGAAGTCCGACGTGAAGTGCGTCAGCTCGCCCTCCGAGTTGCCTGTCGGCGAGTGGAAGTTCTTGGCGTCCCAGTGCTCCTCTGGCGGCGGTGGCGACGACGAAGACGACACGGTCGGCGCGGGCGGGGCCTGCGGGTTCGCCTGGCCGTTTGCGTGCGACAGGATGCACGACATGCACACGCGCACAAGCGACTTGCCAATCACCGGCAGCTCCGCCTGCTTCTTGAGCGTGCAGTTACCGCACACGACTTCACCGCACTGCGCAATACACAAAATAGATGGAAGGTGAGCTCCTCGTCGTTCGATAGTATCGGAATGCCGCGAGATGGCGGCCGTCGCACCTTTCGGCAGTGGTGCTTTCGTCGGAAGCGCGTGAAATTCCGCGTGCAGACATGGCATCTGTAGCGCTCCGTGTCGAGCACCCAGTCGTCCTGGTGGCGCAGCTGGTCGATCGTGAGCACGTCGTTGTTGCTGGCCGCGGCGGCCTTGAGGCTGCGCGACGACATCGCGCGCTGGGGTCTCGAAATACTGGGGGGAGGGACGGCGGCTGCTGGGCATCGAGTCGCGTCGCATCGAATGGCGTGAGCTCACTGCAGAGGCATCCGGCGAGAGGAGGAACGAGGGAGTTCAGCAACGCACCGGGTGAGGTCTCGCCGGCCGCTGCTACTGCTACTGCTACTGCTGCTGCTGCTGCTGCTGGTCTACGCTGATGGCTGCAGGTGAGCGAGCGAGTGGACCAACCGACTGCCGCGTGCGAGCGAGTGACTGACCGAGTGAGTGAGTGAGTGACTGGGGAGTCGACAGCAGCGGCGGCGGCGGCGGCGGCGGCGAAGACGAGAGTGAGTGAGTGAGTGAGTGGGAGGGGAGTTTCTGGCTCTGCCATAGAGAAAACAAGAGAGAGCGAGCGCGCGAACGAGCGAGAAGGGGGGAGAGAGGAGCGCTCTATTCAGAGCGGTCTTGCTGTCGCCAAATCGGTCGTCGAATCGAAACACACAAAAAAACTCAAAAATTACAAAAGCGAATCTGGCCTCGCAGAAGTAATTGCTTGCGAGGTAAACCCCTCTCGACATCGAATGCTCGACGGAAAATGCTCATCGAGCGATCTCGCACCAGCTTCTTCGCGTACAAAGCGGGCAGGTGCACTGCGCGATGCACTTGCATGCCTTACCCTCACTCCAGCGTGTGTTCGCGCGCCCGTCGTCCACAAGTCCTCCTTCCATGCGACTGTGTGAAGTCATGCTACTGAAAAGTACAGAACGCAAACCACGTTCCGATTTTCATGCAAAAGCGAGCGCTCGGGCTAATTTGCGAATATGAATACCCGAGCTATTTTTTCACGTCGCATCGTCACGTCGTCCTGCTGCCTTCGGGGTTAGGGCTGGCAGCTCCTACTTTCGCCGAGTCACTTTGAGCCTCACTAGCGCTTTGTATGCCGAACCATTTGACTGGCTTTCTGACAAACTTGCAAAATGGCCACGCTCGCTGTTAGGATGCTAACATCGCGAACAAATGCTGCCGATCTCCCGCAGAGCTCCCGACAGCAACAAAGCACCGCTTGCAGTGCACGTCCGTCCACCTCGCCGTTCGCGTCGCACGCCTCGCGTGTTGCACACACCCCGGGTGGACGATCGCAGCGGCCCAAGTCGGTGGCCGATGTCGAACCGTCGAGATGGATACGCTGCTCGCTTTTCCTATCTGTCTCCCGCACACACACACACTCTGAGCGCAGCGGCTCCACGAAGAAGAGCTGCTATTTGCAATGCTCACCAGACTCAAGGAAAAACGAGCTGGTTGTTCATGATCATCACCTTGCTGCGCACCAGCACTAGCACCAGCACTAGCACCAGCACTAGCGCCAGCACCAGCGCCAGCACCAGCATGCGTGCAAACACATCCATCAACATGTCCAATTTGCTCAGCTAAATACGAATGTAGCCATGTTGAGGTAACTGCTTGTCAAACGAGAAAACGCTCGAAAGGATGTCAGCACGCGGTGCACGGGCCACCGATCGTGAACTCGGACTGGACGACCGCGTGGTCCGACACGCCGTAGCCGTCGAACGTGTCCGTGATGATCTTCGCCGAGCGCAGGCAGCTCTGTGAGTCACGGCGCGAGAAGATGTAGTCGATCTTGCCACCGCTCAGCTGGTTGCCGAAAGAGGCCCCGATCCACGTTGGGCCGCCCGCGCCCGCAGCCGAGAGCGTCTCGTACATTGGGAACGGTGTGTTCGCGCCGTTGATCTGCGCTGTGTTCATGAGGTATCCGATCGCTGGCAGATCTGGAGTCGCATTCAGGTCACCCATCATGATCACAGCGTCCGTGGCCTTGCAGGCAGCGGCCATGCGCTTCGCCACAAGGACCGACGACTGGGGCTGTCCGCGCGTGATGTCGTAGTGCGTGTTGAGGATGCACACGGTGTGACCCGACGCCCGGTGCTGGAAGCGCGCAAGCACCGCGGCGCGCAGGTACTCGAGGTTCCATGTGTTGGATCCGATAATGTCTGGCGTGTCACTCTGAGCCGGTCGAATGCGAATACGCAAAAACGTTAGACGCTTGCACTGGGTCTCCTACTACAAGACTAGATAGCAGTAGCGTATGCGTACCAGAGCAAACGTGGAACCTGAGAGAAGCTGCCAGGTGGCGCTCTTGTAGAAGATACTGTTGCGCTCGTTGCTTCCGCACTCGCCGGCGCACTCGCCGACGCCCGCGTAGCCCAGTGTTGACTGGAAGAACTGTGTCTGGACCGGCGCAGTCTCTTGTGTGCCGATGAAGTCCGGGGTGTAGCGGTCCAGCAGCGGCTTGATGCGGTTCTTGCGCTGATCCCAGCATCCGGCAGGGCATGGGTCGTTCGCGTTCGACGTGCGCACGTTGAAGCTCATGACCTTCATGGGCACAGGCGCGCCAGCCACATCGCGGGCAGTCAGCGCGAGGGCGGCGGCGAGCACTGCAAGAGTCTTGAACATCGTTGTGCGGCGGTACTTGTTCGACCTAGACGGCGAGATTGGGAATGGCTAGCAGCAGGCAGCAGCGCCACAGCTGAGTGTGTGCTTGACATCGCGATTGGGGCATCTGCGACCGCGCACGTTGCCGCTTCCTGGAATCAGGCATGAAGCGGGAGGGACTATTCGAACCGAAGTTCGTGAAGTCCACGCGATCAAGCGGGAGGTCGAGCACGATCGCGTGTGTGCCAGATTCGGCCGTGCGCCAATTCTGGCCAATTCTGGTTCAAAACCTCTTCACGGCCAACAGTTTGGCAGCACGGCCGTCAGCAAGAAGAGGCAGTCATCTTGGAAATCAGCAACTCGAACTCGAAGTCTGCGAGATGAGCGAATCCCCCTTGATGCGGCTTCTGTAGACACACCGTCATGGTGGTGGCCACGAGGACCGGGCGTTGTAGTACTCGACATGACTCGAGCGGCCGCGCCCATATTGGACCACTCCGCTACAGCTGGAGCGAAGCACACGCACGCTGACAGAAAAGATGTGACTTTGGCTGAAGTCGCTCTTCGATTGTGCCACCCGTAATCCCACCCATCTCGCACTCAGCTGAATCCAAGCAGGTGCGACCTTGCAGCTTTGTCCATGCTTGCACTGGTAGCCCAACAACGGTGTAAGATGTTCACTCGTGGCGTTGGCACTCGAGACAGTTTGAGGTTTGCACGAGTACCAACTTGAATAGATGTTTAGGTATTCGAGCCTCGTGGCGAGATCGCGTTAAGGTTGGCGTGCCCATCCACCACTTTTCCCGCAAAATCCGTGACGTTGATCCTACACAGCTCATTAGCAGCAAAAGGCAAAAGAGCAGGCGAGCAAGAGCAAACGATCGGCTCGTGATGCTTTGTGTGTTATCGCAGTATGAGATCGGTGTTTGACCTTCGTTTTCAACAAGAAGAACGAGGTGCCCAGCTCGAAACTATCAGCTCCAACTTCCGCCTTCTCTGATAGCTACTACAGTGGCGCCGTGACTTCGGAGCGCTAAATCGTTCAGTCCGATACAGGATCGCTTAGAGGATCAAGATTGCTGGGTTGGTAGTAAGTTGGCAGTAGTATAGCAGCCGCAGCCGGTGGCTGACACGCATCCATACTCAACAGGCTGATGCCAGGATGTATCGAAGTCGTTATCATTCACGGTGTACAAGTCCGAGACGCTGACGCAGACGCAAGACACGAAGACTTGAGTGGAGTTGTCTTGAAGCTTGCACAGGAGGATCTTTTAAAGTTCACCATTGATCGTTTGGTACGACGACACCCAAGTCAGGCAGATCAAGTGTGGCCTTCGTCGAGAGCTACGAACTGCAAAGTGCGCGGGGAGTAGATAGCGCCCCGAATGGCAGGTATGACGCTCTCACGACAACGTCGAGCCTTTGCACACCACAAGAAGGACATACAGGAATGAACGCAGCAGGAGCAACAACGAGGGTTGTCATCTATTACTACCAGCCAATCAGATCGCTTTCATTTGACGTGTCGCGCGAACGTCGTGAGAGTACACTCGCGCAACCTCCGCCTCAGGTCACCTCATTGGATGTTGGCTGACGTCGCCACATTCCATTCAAGCACACAAGCCAGCGAAGGGGAGCGCTATGCAGAGCTTGCTGCTTGCGCGCAGCGGTGGGATGCTGCGTGGCGCCGCGCGGCGCCTGGGTGCCAGCTACTCCCGTCTGCCGCGCGGCAGCCGCAGCAGCCTTGTGCAGCCGCTCGCACTGCCCAAGCGCTCGCTGGGAGCGGCGCTCGCGGACACAGGCGCCCGACACTTCGCGACGCCTCCGAGCGGCACCCAGGGGCCGCCGCCGTCGCCGCCAGACACGAGCAAGCAGATCCTGTCGTTCCTTATGGGCCACCTTTGGCCGCGCGAGGAATCGGCCGAGGCCAAGGAGATCAAGCGCAAGGTCTTGATCTCCGGGGGCCTCGTGCTCGCGTCCAAGGCGCTGACGATCCAGGTGCCGTTCATCTTCAAGGACCTCGTGGACTCACTAAGCGTCACGAGCTCCGCACTCGCGCAGTCGCCCGAGGTCGCGCTGCCGCTCGCGCTCGTGCTCGGTTATGGCGTGGCGCGCTTCACGGCGAACGCATCCACAGAGCTCTCGAACGCCGTGTTCTCGAGCGTGGCCCAGAAGACGATTCGCAAGGTCGCGGTGCGCGTGTTCAACCACCTGCACAGCATGGACCTCAAATTCCACCTGGACCGCCAGACTGGCGCGCTCTCGCGCACGATCGACCGCGGCTCGCGCTCCATCGACTTTGTGCTGCGCGCGATGGCGTTCCGCGTGGTGCCGACAGCGCTCGAAATCGGGCTCGTGAGCACGATCATGGCGCAGAGCTTCGGGCTGCCGTACGCGGGCGTGACAATCGGCACGCTGGCCACGTACACGACTTTCACCGTGCTCATTACGCAGTGGCGCGACCAGATCCGCCGCGACATGAACCGCATGGAGAACGAAGCGGCGGGCAAGGTTATCGACTCGCTTATGAACTACGAGACTGTCAAGTATTTTAACAACGAACAGCACGAGGCAGCGCGCTACGACGAGTCACTCAAGGGCTACCAGCAGGCGGCGCTCAAGACGCAGACGTCGCTGTCGCTGCTGAACGCCAGTCAGAACGGGATCTTCAGCGTCGGACTCACGGCGATCATGTACATGGCGAGCCAGGGCATCGCTGCAGGCACCCTCACGGTCGGCGACCTCGTACTCGTGAACGGCCTGCTCTTCCAGCTCTCGATCCCGCTCAATTTTATCGGCAGTCTGTACCGCGAGGTGCGGCAGGCGGTGACGGACATGGAAGCCATGTTCGCGCTCGGCAACGTCAAGCCCGCGATCGCGCAGCCGGCGAACGCGCTCTCGCTCACGGGCAAGAACCCCAAGTCGATTGAGTTTCGGGACGTGGCGTTCGCGTACCGCCCAGACTACCCGATCCTGCAGGGTGCGTCGTTCAAGATCACCCCCGGACAAACGGTCGCGCTCGTGGGCACGAGCGGTTCGGGCAAGTCGACGGTGCTACGTCTGCTCTACCGCTTCTACGACCCACAGAGCGGCACAATCCTGATCGATGGCAAGGACGTGCGCGAGATCGGGCTGGACGAGCTGCGGCGGTCGATCGCGATCGTGCCGCAGGACACGGTGCTTTTCAACGACACGATCTTTTACAACATCAACTACGGGCGTCTGGACGCGTCGGAGGAGGAGGTGCTGAGCGCCGCGCGCATCTCGCAGATCCACCGCTCGATCCAGAGCTTCCCGGACGGCTACAACACGGTCGTTGGCGAGCGCGGATTGAAGCTCTCGGGCGGCGAGAAGCAGCGCGTGTCGATCGCGCGTGCGATGCTCAAGGATGCGCCGATCATCCTCTTCGACGAGGCCACAAGCGCACTCGACTCGGAGACCGAGGCGGAGATCGTGCGCGAGTTCCGCGAGATCGGCGCGAACAAGACGTCACTCATCATTGCGCACCGGCTCTCGACGATCCAGGACGCAGACTCAATCGTCGTTTTTGACCGTGGGCAAGTCATCCAGCAGGGCACGCACGCGGAGCTGCTGCGCCAGCGCGGCGGCAAGTACGCCGAGATGTGGGCGCGCCAGAACCAGACCGGCCTTATTGACAGTGACGGCATGTGACGTGTATCTACTGACAGTGACCGCATGTGACGTGTGACAACTAGGGGAGAGTATGCGACACAGAAAATAGACCTTTCATTTGTCGTTCAGACCTGCTAAAGTGCGAAATCCCAAGCAAACAACAAGCTCATCTGCTCGCTTGCTCAGCTGTGCGCTCGCGAGATCTCCCTCGCGATGGCACCGAGCTTGAGCCTGAGTCTGAGTCCGAGCGGCAGCAGCAGCAGCTCAAGTGGCGGTAGCAGCGACAGCGATGACGAGCTGGACTCGCGCCCGCTCTCCATGGACGTGAGACGCGCACCACCGCCACCACCGCCGCTTCCTCCACCACCACCGCCACCGGATTCTCCACCGCCACCGCTCTCGGCCGCCAGCGGAACACTCCAAGCACCGGTTGTTGCGGCGCTGAAGCTGCCATCCAGGAAATCTGCGCGCAGGAAGGCGACAGCGCGGCGTCGAACGCCTGCTCGTCCGCCACCACCACCTTCACCGCCACCCTCCTCCTCGCCGCCACTCTATGACGACGACGACAACTATGAAGATGACGACGAGCGCTTTGATCCGCGTGACGAGGACGAGATGATGTACGGGATCATCGACGACGACTCGGACGAGTACTCGGGCGAGTCGGATGTGTTCGAGGACGACGTCGAGGCGCTCGTGTACGCCGAGCAGGAGCACGAGCGCGCACTGGGACTCGACAAGTGCTTCGCGGAAGAGCGCAGCGCTCTGCGCGCGACCGATGAGTTTGCGTTCCCAATGTACCTCTTTAAGCTGCCGGAGCTCTTCTCGGAGGACTCGGTCTTCGGGCGGGATCCCATGCCGTTCCTCTTTTGCAACAACCTCGCGGTACGAAGTAGACGCCAACGCAAATCCGGCGCGATGGCAGTCTCTAAGGTCGCTCTTACGGTCGATCTCTTGTTTTGCTTGTAGATTAAGCCGGGACAACTGGCGGATTTGGATGCGCAATACGTGAAGGCGGAAGCTCGGAAACTCGAGACAGCCAAGCAACTGGCGCGGCGCCAGCACCAGGAAGCGAAGGAGCGAGAACTGCAGAGGTACACGCGCCTGCTTTTGATTTCAGTTGGCAGTTGTTGTTTGTGCTGCGTTGCTTACGATGTGTTTCCATTGTACATTAGCATTCGTGATCGCTCGTCGCTGGTGGTTGAGCTGCCGTTCAAGCGACAGAAAGTAGACGAAGCAGCGTTCAATGGGCTGGACGGAGGAGCGTCGCTGGCGCTGACGCTGTCGGCAAATGCGCGGCCGGAAACGGCGACGTGGACGCCGGTAGTTGAGCCGGCGCAGGCGCCGCGACCTCCTGCTCCTCCTCGGAAGAGGCCGCCGCGTCCGCGCAAGAAACCGGTTCCACCTACTGCTGCTCCTGTCGCTGGATCAACGGTTACGGCGGTGGCATCAAGTGCTAGTGCAGGCACGACAGCAGGTTCTGTGATTGTGAATGCTCCAGTTATGGAGACAAATGCGAAGCAGAACGAGGCGAAGGAGTCGACGAAGAAGCCATCTCGTGCTCCGGCAAAGCCGCGATCAAGACCCTCGAAGGCGAGAGCAAAAGTGGCTTCAAGCGACGCGACAGCACCAGGAGCAGCGCCATCTGTGGTCGCACCAGTGCCAGCACCGCGGTCGGCAAAGTCGAAGAAGCCGGCCGCACAGCAGATCGTAGCGCCAGAGAGCAGGGCGAACGAGAAGGACTCGGTCGCGTCCGACTCGGATGGAAACGAGAGCTCATCGTCATCGTCGTCTTCGTCGTCGTCGTCGTCCACGACCGGGCTGACGTCGTCGAGCAGCGACGACGAACGAGAGCGTGAGGAAGCGATGCGGAGCCAGCTGAGCCACTGAATTCGCTTGGGAGCTTTGCAAGTTCCATGAGCTCGTTGATACTATACATTCGAGATTCTTACTCCTGTGCGCACTCACGAATGCAGCATAAGCCTCCCTTCATTTGAATATTGGATGCTGGGAGGTGAGTGCCGGCCACATGGTCATCTCAAGATCGGTCGTGCTTCTCAACCCAAAGGAATGCCGAGCGCTTGCCGAGCTGGAAGAGCTCGTCCAGCATCTCTGGAGGCGGCGGATTCAGCGCCGCGCGCACGAGCTGCAGGAAGCTGAACTTGAAGTTCGGATCGATCGACGGGCTGATCTCGTAGTCCGGGCGGCGCAGCATGGTCGCGTGGAAGGCGCATACTTTTGTGTACCCCGGGAGATCCGGCACAATCTGCAGCAACCCGCCGTCCACGTACAGCGCGTCGCGGATCAGGGTTGCGGGGCGCGGCGCTAAGTAAAACGGGATGAAGCTCGTGGCGACCAGGGCGTCGCCGAGCGCTGCAACCGAATCGAAGTGGTCCCAGAGAACGACCGCCGGTCTCGGCCACACGCGCTGCGCCGCGATCGTCAGGCGCTCGTTGAGCGGTGCGAGCGCCACGTCGCGGAACTTGAGGTCGAACGCCGCGCGCATGTACGCCTCGATCTTCCAAAGCGTGCCGTCACGGCGGCAGAGCGCGGCAAGCGCCTTGGCCTCCTCTTGCATCTCTAGCACGCTCACTTCCTTGGCGGCGATCGCGAGCGCGGCGATGGCGCCGCCCGACGCGCCTGCTACGCGAGACTCTGGGCCGAGCACACCGCTCTCCTCAAGCCCGAGTCCCACGCCCAAGTGGTAGGACGTGAGGAAGCCGGCGCCGCTGAAGCTGAAGTCAAGCGACGTGCGCGGTGCGGGGGCCGTCGAGAGCGCGCGGAGCCGCAGCGGCGGCTGCGTCAGGTGCGCGAGCGCCGTCCGCATCTTGACAGGCGGAGCGAATGTGACGTGGACGCTTTTGCACAAGGTGAGTTGCCTCTACGAGTTGATTGTGTGAGTAAACCGGTTGGCCGATGTGTACGTGAGCTATATGTAGCTACTGAAATCATTCGCTACACTACTGTGTTAGCTAATAAGCTGTAAATCGAGGGGTAAATTGCAGATGGGAGGAATATATGCGAAATCGAAGCGTCACAGACTTCAAGCAGAACGAATAAAGCAAGCAGCGAGCACAGCATGATCTTCTGGGTCAAGTACGGCTTCGGTACGGCCGTCCTACTTCCAATGGCCATCGCTGCCATGGCGTTCTCACTGCCTCCATCCCCTACCACCAGAGAACACGCCGCTCAAAATGTACAACGCAAACGTCTCGAGCTCCATCCTGCTGAGCTTTGTGCGCAACTCGTGCGCGCGCGACATCGACGACGTCTGCAAGCACAAGCACATCCAGTTGGGCATCGAGCTTGACGCACTGCGCAAAAGCTTGCAGCAGACGCGCCGCAGCCTCGCGACCGCTGGTGGCTCCGCCGAGCTCTCGGCCACGCGCTCGCCGACGAGCTCGGCCGACGAGCTCGAGTCTCCTGCTACTCCTGCTGCTCCTTCAGCAGGACATGCGTCGTCTCGACCTGCGAGCGGTATCTCTCGCCCGACGACTCCCGGCGCGACGCGAGCAAGCGCCAGAGCGGACACATCGCACGACGAGTCGAGCGACGAGGTCGCGACCACGATGGTGCAGATCGAGCGACTGGAGAAGCAGCTCGAGGTCGTGAACACAGCGGCGCGTCACGCAAAAGGTGCGCGAGGGGGATCACGCTGCGGAGCAAATGACTCTTAGCTTGCGTTGATCTTTGTGGATGTGGTGCGTAGAGCTGGCGGCAGGCGTGACAAGAGTGGATCTAGTGGACCAGCACGGCGCGCAGCTGCATCTGGACGAAGCAGGGGCGACCAAAGTCAGCGCGCTCGTGACACTGCGCCAGCAATATTCTGTCGTCGCGATCTGTGCGAGCGCGAGCTTAGCTTCGCATGTGCGCACTTCGTATGCACGCCTGCTGACTAGCGCTTGTGTGAACAGGCGAAACAGACAACGGCGAGCATCGAGTGACTCCGCTGGTGTTCAAGCTGCACGGATAGGCTTGTGGCAAATAACCAAACACAAACAACGCTGCTAGACGCTTGCACGAGTACGAGAACGCGCTGTCCAATAGGTTGATCCATTCAGTCGCACGGCGTCATGATGCACCGCGCCGGTTGCTTCATTCATGCATTCATCCATGCAGGCTGTTGCCGCCGCAAGCTCCGTCTCCGAAGCGCGCGGTTCACATACACAGAGATCGAACGCCTCACAAATGAGACACGCTCACTTGCGTGCTGTGGTCGGCGGTTCAGATCTCCACCGGCTTGCCCTTCGAGGCGAAGTTGTCGTAGTACTCGACGACCTTGTCCCAGTTGGCGACGTTCCAGAACGCCGAGATGTACTCCGGGCGACGGTTCTGGTACTTGAGGTAGTACGCGTGCTCCCAGACGTCAAGACCGAGGATCGGGATCAGCGGCTGGTCCACGCCCGGCATCAGCGGGTTGTCCTGGTTCGGCGTCGACGTGATCGCGAGCGAGCCGTCCGCCTTCACGCCGAGCCACGCCCAGCCCGAGCCGAAGCGGCTCGACGCGGCCGCGTTAAACTCCGTCTTGAGCTGGTCGAGCGAGCCGAAGTCCTGGTCGATGCGAGCCTTCAGCGCACCGTGCGGCGCCGAGTTGGTCGAGCCCGGGCTGGTCATCCAGGTCCAGAACAGCCTGTAGGTTGCGCATGCATAGAGGTCGTTAGTATGGGACAGATAGCATAAGAGAGAAAGACACACCGACACACTGGTCACATACGTGTGGTTGTAGTGACCGCCGCCGTTGTTGCGCACAGGCGCCTCCGTGGCCGACTGCACAACCTCGAGGATCGACTTGCCCTTGAGCGCCGCTCCCTTGTCCTATGAGATGAAAGAGCGTCCACCCGAGCCGCACGAGTTAGCAACCCACCGCGCGCGAGATCCCTCCACTCTCGCTGTCTCGCATTACACAACGAGATAAGATCAATACGAACCGAGGCAATGTAGTTGTTGATGTTGTTGATGTACGCCTGGTGGTGCTTGGTGTGGTGGATGTTCATGGTGTCCGTGTCCACGAACGGCTCGAGGGCGTTGTAGTTGTAGCTGAGCTTCGGGAGTTCGAACGACATGGCGGCGATGACTGGCGGCGGGAAGATACGAAGATCTCTTGCTTGCTTGGGTCTTGGGCAAAATGGGGAATGAGGGAAGGCGGTGGGCGAGCCTTGAAGGAGGGTCTTCAATAGGGAAGGGTCGGACATCCTCTTAGGTCCGATTATGAGCCCTCACCAACCAATCAGAGGCGCCCATTCGGTTCATCACACACTCAACAAGAGCAGATTTGGATTGCGGAAGCAAGCTTGCTCGCCAAATACTTGCCTTCGAGCTCTATCATCACACTCTTCATGCTCTTCGGAGCATAGAACATTAGCAGGGCTGTGGTAAGATTGCAATACAGAGCACGTTACGACAGAAAGCGATATCGCGATGCTTTTCGTGACGTGTCGTGCACAAAGATCGCTTTTTCGATTGCTCAAACCGAGTGTAAAATGGCGTGGACTCCATTAACTCAGGTATGACGAAAAAATACTGTGCTTACATTATCAATTGTTGTATCAACCACACTATTTTTCTCCAAACACGAAGAGTTCGCGTTTGATAAATTCTGCAATGTGCACCTGCAGCGACAAGGTAGGTTGAGCTCCAGCAGATATCAGCTCAGACGCCATCAGATCAGCACATAACAGGCTGCAACACCTCACCGACGACTGAACGATCAACAACTCAACTCGTCTTGATAGTTGTTTGCTTTCGCGGGCATGCAGCAAACAGAGCATTGTAAACGCTACATTTGCATCAATATGTAGAAATGTTCCAGCATGGCTTCTCTTTTGCGATGGATTGACTCAAAACGAGACGAGTTATCGGGTCAACTGGGTTTGATTGCAATAGTCAGGGTTGTTTAACACAAAGGCAGCGACGGCATCACAAGATGCCAAGCAGCAAGTCTTCTTGGTCTTTGTGTTTATGACTGAAGAGCACTGTTCCATGTCATGCAGGAAGAGCCCTCACACAAATTAGATGACGGCAACTAGCTCATATGGCTCATGACATAAACCACGGGGTCATCTTGATTAGCGCCGTGCTGTGAACAAGTTAGCACGTTTTGTGATGAAGTGATGTATTGTTTTGCACAGCACGGCTCAGGCTGGGGTGATAGAAAAGCACCAACTGTAGAGGTTGATCTAGATATTGACAATCCACACCGATTGAACAATATGCAAATGCACCACACTCTTGCTTTACCGAGGTCAGTACATTTACAATTTGATCCCCGATTCTCAGCCCTGTTATACTTGGAAGTCGTGAGAGTCGACTTGGGTGTCTAGACCTGAGCAGCACTCGCACTCCACACCGATGTAAGGAAGGTGGTCGCGAAAACTCTTTGCGAGGCCTTATTTCACGCGCCGTTTGTGATTGTGTAATGATAGAAAAGTGCTCATGTCCAACCATTCAGCGTGATATTAGCGCTCGCAATGCTAACACTGTGTAACCTTGTGGGACAACGTAGTTTCTTTGTTCCGCCAGGGGTCAAGTAAGCCAATGGTTGGTAGGGAGTAGAACAAGGTTTTGCCCAGAAAGTGGCAACCCAGTGTAGGCGGCTGGTAGTAAAACGGGCATTAACACAACTATAATGGTGATGGTCTTTGCCGACAATATCATCAGTCTTGACCAGTCTTCTTCATCAATTCTCGGTTCCACTATATAGCAAGAAGGGTATACGTGCTACCACTGGCCGCGCAGGGTTGAACGTGCGTGCAACATATGTCCGGCAACCAAGTCACACTCTTGAGTGCGCTTGAGCTTCTGTAGAAACACAGCTAAGGGATTGACACTTGGCTCCTATCCTGTCTATCTTGTCAATTTCCCAACCCTTAATCTAGCGTGGTACCTAGTTCGACATCTTTTTATCATTGGTCTTCCTCGAAGCACATTTTGCGTACACCTGTATTTTTATGACTTTCAAGTGCACTCTACATGATTATATTTACTACAAGAAATACCATTCGTCATTACGTTTATATTTTCAGTGATTGCCAAAAACCGTAATCTCTACGCTCTAGAAATGATAAGTTGTTGAAAGCTAAACAGCTTGAGGAAAATTGGTATAAGTTTAAAGGACAACATAAGAAGTACTACTTCGTGGCAAAGATTTGAACTCTACCTACTAAAACGACGCGCCTTACTATGTGGGCATGATTTCCAGCAAATGAAACTCCACATTTTCCACAATCATTGAGCGAAAAGACCGTATCGCCGCTCTATCTCAATCTAGTGCGTACAAGAACGGATCATGAGCGCAGCGTTTGCGGTCAAGCACTACAGGACGAAACGCCCTGCCTCATGCTCCAAATACTGACGTATGGATACAGCGCCACCAACCTGCTAGATCGCTAGACAGGATAGGATACCTGACGTCCAACGACGACGAGGATGTGGCAAAAGATCAGTGTAGGCAGCGCCAGTGTCGTGAAGCACATTGTCCGGTCCTCACCCTGCACACTTCGTCAGACAAAGCGTTGATGCGGATATCTGCAATCTTTGCATGGCTGTTGTCGCTGACGAACACGCGCTATCCGTCGAGACCACAATACGCAGGATTGCTCGTCAGGCACGGCGACGACGTGTTTTGTAGCGTAAGAAGCGTCGGCATTTCAGGACCAAGCGGCACCGAAACAAGAGAAAGCATCGCTAGCGCTGCTATGTCAGCGGCAAGCAAGCTGTCGAGATCTCTTCTCGAGAGATTTGCCGTCTCGCCGGCAGCAACAAGTATCAGTTGTGGCAGGAAAGCCTGAACGCACGCAAGAAAAGTGTTGTGTCGTGCTCGAGAACGCGCCGACGTTCACAGTCTCGTCCATCCCTACTATCTATAGCACCACACTCGCTCGGCGATTGATCCAACCTTATGCTGCGTTTCTTAGCCAAGCACGACTTCCAAGCGGCGCTTCTTCCTGTACACGATGAGAACAGAAAGCGCTCCACTTGGTGTCGAAGCGGCTAGTCTCGATCGCGAGCAAAAGACTGTGTGCGGGATACGTCAACTGGAGCAAGTGTGATGCCATCAAGGGCCACCTGACAACTCTCATCATGTGATTTGGGCGAGCTATCAAGCGAAGAGCGGCAGGCGGCTCCATGGACGAGTTCAGAGCCGGCAAGTTCTGCTTTGAGTGCCACGCAATCTTGGAGCAGACAACAGCGCCAGATGCGGAGAAGCTGAACCGGAGCGTCCTGCGTTGTGACACGGCGATTTGGTTTGTTCACTTCTGGGACCGAGATGCAAACGCGGCGCTCAGCACTCTTTGGCTCCACCATCTTGACATTGTTCTTTCTGCACTCCCAGCCTTGGTGAAAGATGTACTCAATAGGACCATCGTAGGTCTTGTGTTCAGGCGTTCAGACACAGAACAGAGAGAATCAAATCGTAAACAGTCCTACTCGCGTGCCATACAGATCTACTCGTTCCAGGACATCTTTAATTGGACGACCAGTGTTGACTGGAACACCTTTCCTTGTACCATGCTACTCTGAGCTTCTTCGTCTTCGTCGTCTCTCGATCTCTCTCTTTTAGCCGCTTTCTCCACCATCTCTCCGCTGCACCACACACGGCAAGCTCTCGCTCTTGTTCCTCTCACCTTCGCTTTCTCCCTCCACCGATGGTGCCTCAGCCGTCTCGTACAACACACGAACGACAACAGGCGACAAACCCAACAAGACCACAGCAACCTCGCAAGAGAAAAGAAAGTGCCAATCCACCGTCAACTGCGCTCCGACACCTATCAAGTGGCTCAACTACACGGTCACGGACGTGCTGTGGTGTCTCTAAATGAAAGCAAATGACGACGACAAGAACAAGAGGACTAGGCTCGGTGTGCTGCCCACCTCATGATACGCAGTAATGCACCACGGTGGCATCGAACCAGAGGAGCGCCGCGCAATCAGTGCGAGCTCGAGGCCAGCTCAACGCGAACACTACAAACCCGAGTTCGGCATAAGAGCGTTCAAGCTCTATCCGTCAGCAGAGAACACCTCGGAGATCGAGCGCCTATTCACTGTGCGGCCCTCAGTAGACCGCAGAGCCGTGAACTCGGCTTTCGGTTGACCCCTCCTCCATCTGTGACCTACTTCAGCCTCTCACGCGCTACAGTCAACACAGCACAGGCGACACTGGTGCACTACACTGCTGCACCATGATAGTTCTGCAGCCTGGCCTGGTAGCGCCTGGAGACGGCCGTGACGACACAAAGTGCAACATCGCAAGCACCATCGTGAGTACACAGCACGACCGACACTCCGGTTCAGGTTCACGCGGGCAGCCAGCAACGCATCAACATTGCATACACTCGTTGTGGCGTCGAAGGGTTGACGGCCTTCCTTCCGAACGCTGCACGTCGGAGAAGTACTGCCATCAAGATCTGACAGCCATGGACGCTGTCCTCCCATATCATCCACCACGTTCGGAAAGCGAGCAGGCCAGTACTGCCTTGCTGTCCCTCCCACCAACATCACACGGCCTCCATCAGCGCACACTCATGTCAGCGCTACAGACACAGGCTTCCACAACTTCACAACACTCTACGATCCGGTAGGTTGCACTATGAGTGTCAGCAACGAACAACGCGAGAGCTCGCTAAGCGATTTCGAGCAATGAACAGTCTGTGTAGCCGCGAGGCAAGGCTGGACTGGAGGACGTCAGTATCAGCGTCAGAGCACGCGACAGGCAGCGACGCTCCGTTCTCATGACGCGACGTGAACCAGTTGTCCACAGCGCTAGACAACATTGCTTACATACGTGAGGTGCGCTGGCAGTAACGAGTTGTGCTCCTTTCTCGTACGGTGTGTGCGATGCAGAATGGAAAGTGACTTACTCACCCGTTATCTCGCTCGTGTACTCACCTGCATGTCAGCTATCTCAATGCTTCTAGAACATGCCGATCTTGATCTGTACAAGCTGACTCGGTGTCTCTGCGTCAGAAGGACCACAGCCAGAGACAGTCCCGACGCTGAGGTCATTGGAAACGGTGGCACGCTCGCCGCAATAGTCGCTGTACGGAGCGCGAAGTCGCCAACATGATGAAGGATATGCATCACAAGCTTTGCCACTACAGTGCTAGCCCAGGCGCACTTCATGTACAGGCAGCTTCTGGACTACATGATGAGGTGTACGAGTGAGATCGCACGCGCAGTCAGGGAAGAGTACATTTCAGAGACCTGCTTGAGATGCGCCTTCCTTAAGACGACCTTTGGCGGAGCGGTAGTGCTCGACTACGACGACTGCAGCAGTAGGATTGACCACGACGTCATCGCAACGTGCAACATCGTCCCACTCAATCGCGACCAGCTCAAGTTGGTCGAGGTTATCGTCTTAAGCAGGGTCATTGGTCT
>JAASFZ010000227.1:0-24857 GCA_023334075.1 Globisporangium nunn | reverse complement strand
CTCTCTCTCTCTCTCTCTCTCTCTCTCTCTTTCTCTCTCTCTCTCTCTCTCTCACGCACACACACATATATATGTACATCACGCACTCTTTCACTCCCTTTGGGGATCTTTCATTCCACCTCTTCTTCGTCCAGAACCATCCATCCACTGCGACTCGCCTAGTTTCAAAATGTGGCTGTTGAATGAGTCGGAAAAGATCCTGCAATGTGGCTCGTACTTAAGCCAGGTCGATACAAACACCAACTCATTCAAGGGCGGAACAAATCTGGCGACCTTTCGCTGCTCTGTCCCTTTCGATTTTCTCTCGCTTCCAAGCCAACAAAAGCATACAACACCACACAGGGCGAAGCTCCGAGGACCACCACAGGCGAGCCATCGGAACCCTGTATTCCGCTCGAAGCCCCGCTTGCTTCTTCCTCCAAGCCTTCAAGCACCGCGACATACACAAAAGCGCGCCCCTTCACTCGCTCGCGCGCAGCTATTTCTGGCGCACGTCGGCGCGACAGTTTCTTCTATTTTGGTCCCTGCCGCGACCCTCCAGGCGCCCGCACTTGCGCAGATCCATCGCTGCGATCGTCGTCGTCGTCATGATGGCGGCGCCCCCCGCGAGCGCGCCGCTGCGCGCGGCCGTGAACTCGACGTACCAGCCCAAGCGGCCGGCGATCGCGCGCTTCTTCCGGCGCTATCCGTACGGCGAGCGCCGCTCGCGCGCCGTGGCGCCTGCCGACGCGCGCCACTCGGTGTCGCGCAGGCGCCGCGCTGGTGCAGCCAGTCTCACGCGCGGCTCGACGTTCGGCGTACGCGCGGACCAGCGCCTGCGCCTGCACATCGGCGAGTTCATGCGCCAGCTCTACGTCGAGCTCTTCTTCGTCATGATCGTGCTCGCGTACGGGCTCTTCGTGCTCGTGCAGATCGCCATGGGTGAGGACTCGCTCGCGACCTACAAGAACGTGATCGACCTTACGGACGTCACGGTTGGCTCGCTGCTGCTGCTCGAGATCTCGCTTAAGGTCTTCGCCTACGGCGTGCAATACCTGAGCAACTACTGGAACCTCTTCGACGCGCTTGTGATCATCGCGTCCTTTGTGCTCGGGCTGCTCGCCGCGATGGGCACATCATCCGCACTTATTGTCAAGATCCTACGCCTACGCGTGATCCTGCGCGTGCTGCGCGTGCTCGTGGTCTTCGAGCGCGTTAAGTCGCGCTCGCGGTCCATGCACTTTGTGCACAAAGGGCCGATCACGTCTCCGGTCGAGCATGTGCTGCGCGTGCTGTACGAGCTACGGTTCCACCCAGCACTGCGCAACTCACTGCGCGAGGAGATCGAGTTTGCGATCGACGTCATCAAGAACAATCGGCTGTATGAGGCCAACGGCGAGCTCATCGACGCTGAGGTTGACAACGACACGCAGAACTGGCTGCGCGGTGAGATCCTCAAGGTGAACGACACGGCCAAGGTGCTACCGGACGCTACCGATGACGAGCGCCTGGCTGCTGCCGCGCAGGCAGACACCGACGGGAACGCGGCCAACGGCGGCGGCAACGGGAACGACGGCGGGGAGAGCTTAAGTGCGCGCAGCACGACCGCGCGGCGCAGCATCACGATGAAGGAACTGCTACCACGCCTGGACGTCGCGTCCGAGTTCGAGCTCCAGAACCTCTTCCGAGACGTCAACAACTGGTCGTTCGATATCTTCCGCGTGAACGTCGTCTCAGGCGGCAACGCGCTCTGCCACCTTGGCTACCACCTGCTGCACGAATTGGCGGCGACGCACCTACTGATTGAGCAGGCGACGCTCGTGAACTTTCTCCAGGAGATTCAGCGTGGATACGTCGCGACGAACCCGTACCACAACAGCATTCACGCGGCCGACGTAATGCAGACGGTCAACTACTTCCTCATTCAGCCTGAGCTGGCGCAGTTCCTGCGGCCGCTCGACCGCGCGCTTGCGCTCATCGCTGCGGGCATCCATGATTTCATGCACGACGGTTTCAACAATAGCTTTCACATCCTCACAGGCTCGGAGATCGCGCTCCGGTACAACGATCACGCCGTGCTCGAGAACTTCCACGTCGCGCAGTCGTTCCTTGTGATGAAAAACGCCGACTGCAACCTGCTTGGGAAGCTCTCGGCCGAAGACTTCAAGTACAGCCGCGAGATGATCATTCAGATGGTTTTAGCGACCGACATGGCCAAACACTTTGAGGACGTTGCGCTCTTCAAGGCGAACATCTTGCCGGCGCCGGACGAGGACCTCGTGATCAAGAACGTTGGCGACAAAAAGCTTCTGCTCAAGATGATTCTGCACACGTGCGACGTGTCGAACCCGGCAAAAGACCGCGAGATCATGCTCAAGTGGACTGATCGCGTGGTCGAAGAGTTCTTCGTGCAGGGCGATCTCGAGAAGCAGCTCTCACTCGCGGTCTCGCCGTTCATGGACCGCGAGACGATCGTGATCAAGAAGATGCAAGTGGGCTTCGCCGACTTCATCGTTGCGCCGCTCTTCAGCGTCTGGGCGCAGATCCTCGTGAACGTCAACGCCGTGGGCTACAAGACGCTGCTGTCTAATCGCGAGTTCTGGTCCTCACTCTCGGACGAGTTCAAGCCGTACATGATCAAGGATGTGATCCGAGACCTGAATCACCGCAAGCGCCTGAGCCAAGTCTCCGCCGCCTCGGCCGGATCGACCAACGAGGACACCATCAACAGCTCCCGTGTGCGCAAGAGCGTTGCGAACCTTGTGCTCGCCACGGACGACGGCGACCAGTAACGAACAAGCGAACAAGGCGTTGAACAGCACGTTTTCGGACGCGCACGGTGGCTGCAGCGGCGATCGCAGACGCTCGCAGCTGCCGTGCGTCTTTCGGCACTTTCAACTCCGTCTTGAAACCCATATTTATTCACTCGCAAGCGCGTAGTACTTGTTCGCAACCGGGTCGTAGTAGCAATTCAAGAGCGGATCATAGACCAACTCGATAGACGCTGCCGAGCTATCTCTCGTTGCCTCGAACGAGTTCTGTTGCTGTTGATGCTTGCGTCCTCCTGACTGACACTTCGCCTCCGCCGATGGCTCGGTTCTCGATTCTGCCGACAACGCTGGCGAAGACTGGAGCTGCGACCAATCCGTTGACTCGAGCAGACTCGCAAGACGACGGGATGACGAAAACGACGCATTGCGAGGAGCGATGACACTCTCCGCACGACTCTCGTGGTGATCGCTCGATTTGTCCGTGTGGATACTGCGAAGCGGGCTCATGGAGAACTCGAGTGAGTCAGTCCGTTTTGAGACTTGAGACTTGATGCTGGCCTTTCGTGGCTTCCGAAGTGGACTGGAGTCGAGCTCTGGCGTGATGAGTGCAGTGTCCCCTTTATCTTCCGCTGCGTCAGGCTTTGTTCTCTCCTCCTCAACGAGGTCGTCTGCAACCGCACAATGGTACATCCACGATTGATGTCAACAGGTGTGAAGCACACAATCTCAAGATGGCCACACAATGATCTCGTGCACACAAACCAAAGTCAAAGCTCGTGTCGCCGTCAAGAGATCCCTCCGAGCGATTGTCCTCTGCGTGGTTGTTGATGTCGTCACGTTCCACATCGACTTCATCGCTGCTGTCGCGCAAGCTGTTACTCATCACTGTTTTCTCGTTGTCAGTGTCGTCGTCACCAGCATGCACATCCAGATCATCCGTCCTGAGCAAACACCAAACAAGAAACAAGCGTTGGATCACAAGATCGCTTACACAAAAGAGCATCAACAAGTCCGAGAAGCGGCACGATCAATACTCACAGATCAATCGATAGATTGTCGTCTTCGTCGCTGTTTTGGTCGTTCCGATTGCTCTCCTCTCTGGCTGGTGAGTACTGTGCCTTAATTGGTGAAGCCTCCTGCGGCTTCGACGGGGACTCGAAAGCTGGCCGAATCTCACTCTCCCCTCCAAGCTCTTGTTCCTCTTCCACCTCCGCCTCCTCGATGTGATCATCGCATGGTGCGACGACAAGATCATCGAGCGACAAGCGAGGCTGCAAAGTGTTTATCGTCTGGTGCATCGACTCGAACGCTGATCGCCGCGCATTCCGCTTCGCGATCAGCAACTCTTCAAGCGTGCGATCATCTTCGTCATCATCATCGAGCTTGCTACTTTCATAAGCTTGCGCATCCATCTTAATTGCTTTATCGTACTTGATATCTTCGGTTTCTTTCGGAGCGACAGAGGAGCGCGCCTCCGATCGAGTGCTCTCCTTGCTTGGAGATGCGAGCAGCGAGTCGAAGTCGAAAAGTGACTTCATGCTTTTCACCGATGTCTGATATGCTTCAATGTCACCTGACTTAACTCGACTCGACTCCTTCATGCTCTCGAGCGACGTCGCGAACGAAAAGATCGACTCGAGAGCAGGTTTGGACAAGATTTCTGGATGCGCCCTGTCACTGGATCGACTGTGTTGGTTTGTGTTAGCATCGGCAGAATTGCGCACTCGTTGATCTGTATCATCTCCGTGTCGGACAGCATCACCTTTGTTGTGTGAAAAGGTAGGTGTGAGAATGGATGTGTGCTGGAGGAAGAGCCTGGAGTTCCGCTCCGCTTCTTGTTCGTCATCGTCTGAGAGAATGTCGAGCTTTTCCTGAATCGCAGCGATGATCGCTCGTCGATTGATCTCCGTGCTGCTTTTTGTCTGAGCAGCTAACTCGGTCTGCTCGGCAGCGACAGTCGATGAGACAGGCAGTGGCGACGTTATCGTGTGTCGTTTGCTGGACCTCTGTGGTATGAGTGGCTGGTCACATTCCTCTCCTGACGAACTAAAATCCTCCTCCTCCTCTGAGGAGAAGGAGCTGCGATCTCTCGTTTCGTAGCGCTGCGGTTGTTGACGTGATGCAACGTTGGATCTACTGCTCAACGATCTTGCAACAGTCCGCGGTCTTTCGTCGCTCACCTCGCTCACTGACAGTCGCGAGCGCACGGACTTCGCAGTGTCTGGTCGCTCCAGAGAGCTCGTCGACGATTTAACAGATCGTGATGATGAAGGCCGTGCTTCTTCCGCATATTCGTGGTAAACTCGGTTTGAAGGAGTCGGAGAAAGAGCTCGTGGGGAAGAGTGTGCTTTCAATCCACTTCGAGACGGTGCACGAGCGGCAGCGCTGCTCATTGGACGGCCGGAGCCCGGCTTTGCCGCTGCAGCAAATTTCTGTTTTCCAGCTCCGCTAGAAAGCGGTGGCGCACTCTTACCTCCCGAGTGGCTGCTTAGTCCCGTCCTGCTTATCGCACCACCGCTTGAGATACCAGCACTTGCTGCAACAGTCTCACGAGCACCAGAACAGGTGCTTGCCAGTACAAAGTACTCGGTCGGGATCGGCCCTGCACTACTGGAGAACGCGAACTGCTTGGGGATGTCCTTCATATCTGCGTAGCTTGCAGGCAGCATCGCTCGCTGAGACTGCATGTCACTGGCTCGCAGTTTGTGCTGAAGACTTGCCGGATCGCACGATGGCGCGTCCTTTGTTGTGAAGATCCGCTTGAGCTTGCAGCTGCCGCTGATGCAGATCGACTCCATAGCGCGAAACGTGCTACTCGGGAAGCATGTCTCCGTCAGCGCTTGGAGGTCGAACACGAGATTGATCCATTGGTCCCGCGTCACGCGCGCGTCGAACGGGATCTGCACGTGCAGCGACGTCCTCGCGGTCTCGCGGAACGCGGACGCGAAGACGAAGCGGCGGCGGATCTTCTGGAAGTCAGAGAAGCCCACCTCGATCGAGAACGAGCGGGCACACGGGATCGCGAGCTGGAAGACGAGGAATCGCTGCGCGAGTCCAAGCGACTGCGTCGTCGCTGTCTTGGGCAGCTGCATCCTTGTCTCGGCGCTGCCGTCGAGCTGGAACGCATTGCCCTTGATGCTTTTGTCGAACGCCTTGAGGATCTTACCCTGCAGCTTCCACGTCGCCGCCGGTGCCTTCCCCTGCGCGCTCAGCAGCTCCACGAAGTCGCCGCCCTGGAAGTACGTCGTCGCCGCCGACATCGTCATCTCGCCGGCTTTTTCCGCAATGTCGCAATGTGCTAAAGCGGCCAGCGGCTCAACGTGCGAAACCGATCGCATGAACTGCTGGTATACACAATGTCACTAGTTGTACACTGTATGTAGTGTCGAAGCTGTGACGGCGGTGCCAACCACTGCGGTGCACGAGCAGCAGCTTTGTTCTGTATATTCATCGTTTCCTGGCTCACACCGTCGGCATTACTGACTCGTTCCCTATCACCACAGCTCGAGGTCTGGTCACATTCACTTGCGCTGGGGTCACTTCTTGGCGTCCAGCACGTCGAGCACGGTGTTGCGGAAGCCCAGCACGCGCGCGTTCCATCTCTCGCGCACGAACGTGTAGTACTCGTGCTCGCGGCTCGGGATCGCCGCGTAGCGGTCGTCCGTGCGCTGGGTTGTCTGCTCGCGGCGTGATCCCACCGGAAGGTTAGCAACCGAGAGCACATCGTACATCCTCCCCCCGCGCGCCCGCGGCGCGCCGGTCGCACCTTGGCCTTGCCCCGGAAGTGCTGGCGCACGGCGTCGGCGCTGTACTGGACGACGTTCTCGCGCTCGTAGAGCTGGAACTTGACGTAGCCGTAGCGCAGGCCACCAGCCGCGACGCCCGCGAGAAACGCGGCGGCGCTCGACATCCTCCGGCTGCTCGTTGGAATCGCTCGGTTTGTATCGTGTGGAGTGAAGGGCGAAACGGCCGAACGGGCTCCAATTCTAGGCGGGCTGGAGCGCGAAAAAACCCGGGATGCAGGCGCGAGGACCGGTTAATCGGACAATAGACGGCCGGAGCGGCTGCATTTACGACAAGCGAGGAGCTCATTTCGGAGCCAATCACCTGCTCCATTCGCCGAAAATAATGGCGGACATCACACCGATGGAGGTCGTGGCAGAGCCTGCTGCGCCCGCGCCGGCGTCTGCCGCGCCCGCGCCGGCGCCGACAGCGCCTGCGAACGCGAGCGTCGAAGAAACGGACGAAGACAAGGAGCCCATGCCGTTCACGGACGAGGAGCTCGCGACGACGTTCAAGGTGCTCGACATGCTCGCGAGCAACCCGAAGCTCCTCGATCAGCGCAACATGCGCACGGTGCGCAAGCACCTGGCGCCCGTGAGCGACCTCATGGAGAGCCGCAAGTTCGGCGGCAAGGGGCGCAAGAAGTACCTCGAGGACAAGCAGCTGCGCGAGGAGAAACGCGCGCGTCTCAACCAGCGCCGGATGCACGACAAGCGACACATCAACAGCTCGCAGCTGCGCCGCGAACGTCTCCAGAAGCTCGAGGCGCTGCTGGGCCAGGGCAAGGAAACCGGACTGCCGCTCATCGCGGACGGCGTTGCTGGCGAGGAAGTCGTGCACAGCTCGTCGCTTCAGGCGCTCTGCTCTGATGACGCCGCGCAGGCGAAGGAGCAACAGCAGGCGGCCGAGAAGCGCGAGGCGAGCGCGCTGCTCGGCTTCCGCTCGTGCTACACGTGCAAGTCGCGCTTCGACAAGACGCACCAGTTCTACGACCAGCTCTGCCCGCGCTGCGCGGACCTCAATTTCACCAAGCGCTTCCAGACTGCTGACCTGCGCGGCAAAGTGGCGCTCGTCACTGGTGCACGCGTCAAGATCGGCTTCCAGACGGCTGTCAAGCTGCTGCTCGCGGGCGCGGCCGTGATCGCTACGTCGCGCTTCCCGACGGACACTGCCGAGCGGTTCGCGCAGCACCCGGAGTACGAGACCTTCAAGGACCGGCTCCAGATCTTCGGCATCGACTTCCGCGACCTCGTGCACCTCGAGCAGTTCCTCGACTTCGTGCTCACGCGCTACTCGCGCCTGGACATCGTGATTCACAACGCCTGCCAAACCATCCGTCGGCCGCCCAAGTACTACGAGCATCTCGTGCAGAAGGAAATGCAGTCGCTCGAGCAGAGCCCAAAGAACGTGCAGCTGCTGATGCACCACCAGCAGGAGTTCGCGACGCACGTCAAGGCGCTGTCGATCGAGAACGGCGCGAGTGCGAATGAGAGCGCAATGACGCCGGGCTTTGCGATGTCGTCGGCGCTCAAGTCGCAGGTGCAGCTCATCGCGAGCGACGAGCACGACGCCGAAGCCTTCCCGGACGGGATGGTCGACGTGAACGGCCAGCAGATCGACCTGCGCTCGAAGAACACGTGGCTGCTCAAGATTGGCGAAGTGGAGACGCCTGAGGTCGCCGAAGTGTTCGCGATCAACACGCTGGCGCCGTTCATCATGAACAACCGCCTCGTGCCGCTGCTGGCGCGCGGCCAGGGAGCGAACGAGCGCAAGTTCATCGTGAACGTGAGCGCGATGGAGGGCAAGTTCTACCGCTACAAGACACCAAACCACCCGCACACGAACATGGCCAAGGCGGCGCTCAACATGATGACGCGCACGTGCGCCGAGGATCTGAGCAAGCGCGGGATCTTCATGAACTCGGTCGACACCGGGTACGATTCTTCATTTTTTTATTTGTGTTTGTGCTTGTTTGCTGACACGGCTGGACTGAACTGATGTGAGCGCAGGTGGATCAACGACGAGAACCCGCTGGAGAAGGCGCACGCGCACGCCGCGAGCACAGACTTCCAGACGCCGATCGACGAGATCGACGCGGCGGCGCGAATCCTCGACCCGGTGTTCGTGGGCTTCAACGCGCCCGAGACGAAGCCGGTCTTCGGCAAGTTCCTCAAGGACTTCCACGAGACTGAGTGGTAAGACACGAGCGCTTGGTCCATGATGCCGATGGTGAAGTGCAGATAGAGATTGCATTTTCCACTTTTGAATTTTTTTTGCTTTTTCTTTCTCTTGCGAGTCTGAATGCGAATATGTCGAGTGGTGTGGACCACATATCTGAGTACATCCCTCCTCGTTCTTGCTTCAAGCACGAATCCTTCCTTCGCTCGCAAGCCGCCGCCGCCGCCGCGCCATACCTCACTCCCGAATCCGCCGCGCACCGCCCACGTCATCCCATCTGGCGCCAGCCCAGCAGCCTCCCACCTCCACTCCTTTTACACGAACGATGAAGGGAGACACGCGCGTGAATGTCGAGCAGTACGACCTGCCCGCCGGCAGCGAGGTGGTGCTCGCCACGCACCCGGTGCTGCACCACAAGCTCACAAAGCTGCGCGACGAGCGCACAGACAGCAACCTCTTCCGCCACGTGCTGCGCGAAGTCACGTTCTACCTCGGGTGCGTACGCTGGAGCTATGCCTGCTGCGCGGACGCTCGCTCACGAAAGATTGCTTTCTGTGGCGCGCATCTGCTGGGCAATCACCGCGCAGGTATGAAGCCACGTACGACCTTGAGACCATCCCGAAGAGCATCAAGGTGCGCAGATATGCAGCGGTGTGTGAGGAAGACATTGATCTCACTCTCAAATGTGATGCCGGCCGACAGACTCCAATTGCAGCCCACGAAGGCGCCGAGCTGTCAACGGCGGTGGCGGTCGTGCCGATTCTGCGGGCGGGGCTTGGCATGGTACGATGCTTCTTCTATTGAGGGAAGGAAGGCGAGTTAGAGCTGGGTGCTCATGACCATTGCGTGCCTGTCGCTGGTGCTGCCTGCAGGTGGAGCCGATGCTGGACCTTCTCCCGAACGCGACTGTGCATCACATCGGTGTGTACAGCGTCTATTCCTTCGGGTGGTGCTGTTGCAAGTGCTTGCTCGGCTTGAATAAAGGCAGTAACGCTGGATCGTGCTTTTTACTCGCAGGCATGTACCGCAACAAGCACTCGCTGCTGCCGGTGCAGTACTACAACAAGCTCCCGAAGGAGTGCAACGTCGAGGTCGCGATTGTGCTCGAGCCAGTGATCGCGACTGGTGCGCTGTATACGTACCGCCAGCAGTTTCGACTCCTTCAGCTGCATCTCATTCGCTGCCTGTTTTTACTTATGCTACTACTGCTGCTGTTGCTGCTGCTGTTGCTGGTGGCGATGTCGTGAATCTGCAGCTGGCACGATCATCGCAACAGTCGCGATCTTGAAGACGTGGGGCGTCCCCAAGATCAAGATCGTTAGCACGATCGCTTCGAAGCAGGGTGCGTGGAAATGATGCATGCTTGGTGACAAGTAGTGATGGATTGATGAGTACGGCGTACCTCACCGTAGTCTGTCTCGGTCTGCTTCCTTTTCTGACCTGCAGGTCTCCAGGACTTGTTCTCCAAGCACCCGGACGTGCAGGTGTTCCTCGGAGCGATCGATGACGCGTTGTCAGAGGTGAGCGGCTATGCGTGCTTTTGAGGGATGCGGTCGTCGAACTCACAGCGCCGGCGCATGGACGCTTGATTCAGGAGGGGTACATCTACCCGGGACTTGGCGACGCTGGCGACCGCGAGTTCCAGACGGGAATCCACCAAGATGACAGCGGCAACAAACGCCAGCGCATTTAGGCAAAAAAGCCTGCTATCTTCGTGGCTTTCTCACGCACAAGAGAGACACCGACCAGCTCAAGTTGCGCGTATGTGTGAGGTGAAGAGAGTGCGAGCGAGCGAACAGGAAAGCTCTCCAGCCCGTAGGTCGGTCTTCTTTGCAGGCTTCATGACAGGCATGTTGGAGGTCTCGACATGACGTCGGGACCCGCATGGCCGCTATTCGTTCTAGTCAAGCTAGTCCCAGGGCTAACCAACTCAATACCTGAGGGTCATTGAACACAGGCTATCCGGTTAACGATTGCCACGCATGCCAATCGAAGGATACCCAGACACTTCGTAGGCTTCTTCCAACTGCTGCTGCTGCTGCTAGAGGCGACAGAACGCTTGTAGGCGAAGGTCCTTGAGCTTGCATGGGAGAAGGTGGCGGATGTATGATCCGGGAAAGTTGGTTCACGAGTGTTGGGTTGCAGGACGCGTGCAGTTTGTTCGTATTGAAGTCGTCCATTTCTTGAACGCGATGGTAGTGCAATCGAAGCATCTGGTCGAGCAACTTGACGGGTCCTGCGGGGCAGTACTTGGTGAAGCCGCCTGAGTTTGTGCCGCCCCAGTCGCCGAAGCCGAACCGGCACCTTCTTCCGGATCGTCGCAGAAGCGAATGTCGGAGCCACGGAGAACATGCACATCTCGTAAAGCTTCTTCTTGCTGAAGATGTACGGTCGCATGCCGAGACCCGTCACACGAGGACGTGCTCAGGTGCTCGAGAGAGTGGCACAACAGCACAAAGCGGAGCAGTCTCCTAGGAAACTCGTTCAGCAGCACAGCACGCAGACAGCTTCAGCCTTTTGGACGCTCGGCTTGTGTGCGTCTGAGCAGCCCATGGAGACCTCGAGTGCACACTCGGAAGCTGGAAGGCGTGTTCCCATTTTCCGGTGGGAGGAGTGGGAAATGGTCGGATGTACTTTGGGAGAGCTTGCTCAACTGAACTTGCAGGTGTTCTCTTTGCGTTGCGTTCCTCGACCTTCTCGAGGAAAGTAAACAATAAGGAAAGAAAAAACGCTATCGTAAAATATGCAATTTCTGAGGCAAATCTTTCCATTTTATTCTCGCAATTATTGCTTGAAGCAAGAGAAAGGAAGAGCAAAGATGGCGTCGAAAGGAAGCGGCAAGGAGCTCGCGAAGACGGCGCCGCCGCTGCTCAAGACGCGCACGAAGGACCCGATGGAGAGCTCCTGGCGCTCGCACATGGTGCGCTCTCTTGCTGCTGCACGTGTCTGTATGCGTGGGCAGCCCGAGCTCAGTGGACGCGTATGTGTGGGAGAGGCAGAGCGACGGGCAGTGGGTGCCGGACGTGTCCGTGAGCGCGTGCATGACGTGCCGCAGCGAGTTCTCCTTCTGGAGCCGCAAGCACCATTGCCGGCGCTGCGGCGCCGTCGTGTGCTATGCGTGCTCGAGCAACCGCACCAAGTTCATCTACAAGGTGTGCGCGACAACCGCTGGCAGCGGTCATGTGCAGCAGCAACTCAGGTAAGTGTCTTGGTGTCCGCCACGCATGCGCACGAACAGGACATCTCGCCCGACCGCGTCGCCGACGAGGAGTGCCGCGTGTGCGACCTGTGCATCCAAGTGATCGACGAGAAGCTCGCGGCCGCCATGAACCGCCGCTTCGGCAACAACGAGAACAGCAACCAGAACTCGCACGAGCAGCCAGACGAGGCGAAGCCGCTGCCGCCCGACCGCAACGCAAACCGCGCGGTGCTCACGCTCGGGCGGTACAGGTAAGGCGCTGCAGCAGAGTGTGCATGAGTGTATGGGACGAGAGGGAGTTTGATGCATTTTGCTTGCTTGACGTGATGCGAGTAGAGCGGAGATCAAGGAGAGCGAGGGCAACCGCTACATTCGAGACAGCGACCTGTAGTGTCCGAGCAAGCGGCTGATGTATGTATGCGCACCGCAGCTTCAGCGCCGCACCGTAAAGTTACGAGCGCGAAGACGCTTATTCATCCCGCTCCTTGGTGCACGATGTTGGTTGTACGGAGCTCTTTGTTGGAGGTCTCGACATGACGTCAGGACCCTCATAGCCGCTACTCGTCCTAGTCAAGCTAGTCCCAGAACTAATCAACTCAATATCTGAGGGTCATTGGGCACAGGCTATCCGGTTTACGATTGGCCCCGGCTTTCACGCAGGAACGTAGAGCTGCGTGCGGACAAGAAGTTCTCGTGGTCAGTTCCATGGCGAAATCAGGTGGAGCAGATATCAGCCGCTGAAGCAACACCAAGATGAGGAGGTACGCACAAGTTGCGCAGCAGCAGCGGGTGCGTCGGGTGCAGCGCCAACGCCTTCGCGTACATTTGCTTCGCGCTCGCCGATCTTCCGCGTCCGCGCAGGAAGTTCGCGTAGTTGCCGAACACGTGTGCGTGCTCCTTGTCGACTGCGTTCGTTGCGCCTGGAATCTCGTCCTTGCGATGCTGGTCTTGGTCTTCGTTGGGAACCGAGCCGGGATCCTTCGAACTAATTGCAGTCCTTGAGCACTCTTGGAGCGCCACGCTCTTGACGAGCTGCTCGTAACACTGCTCGGCGCCTGCAAAATCGCCCACATCTGTCAGCACCGCAGCATACTGTAGTCGGATCTTCATGTGACGCGGTGCGATCCGGAGCGCAACCTCCAGGAGCTCCTTCGCTCGGTGCTTGTGAGCCGGAGCGCTTTTCTTTATCAGCAAGTTCGCGTAGTTGCTCAGGATGTTCACGTCATTCGGCGCGAGGCGCAGCGCCTGCTGATAGTACTTCTCCGCTTGATTCATATCATGGCGCGCCCGCTTGAGAAAGTTTGCGTAGTTCATGAGATTCTGCGCATGCAACGGATCGGCTCGAAGGGCAAGCTGAAAGTGCTCTTCCGCCAAGTTGAGGTGTCCGCAGACCAGGTAGAGAAACCGCGCATAGTTACCGAGATTCGTGGCGTGCGCACCGTCGAGCGCGATGGCTTGCTGATACGCGCGACTCGTCTCCAGCACACCACGCTTCGTCAGTTCGAGGAATAGTGCCTTCACACCGAGTCGGTCAGCCTGGGATGGAGCATCCCTGCCTGTTGTTGTTGGAGACCCCGCGACGCCATCCATCTCCGCTGTCCGCGGATTTCTACTTGTCAAGCTGCCAAAGTGTCCGCCCAGTGATATGCGGTCGCGCTTGATCCGGAATGATGCGGCAGCGCATAGCTCATGGCAGAGTTGCTGCTTCTGCTCTGGCTCCAAGTCGCTCCACGTTTGCTTGAACATCGCGCCGGGGATGGAGCGGCATCGCAGGAGCACTGGGAGTTCCTCTCTCGTGTCTGCAGGAGACGAGCTGCTTGTCGTAGATGTCACCGAGCGCCACGACGGGATATTCGATCCGAGCGAGCGCGCCGAGTCTCGCGCCATCTGAAGCAAGAGCTCATTGATCTGCTGGATACGCCCAAGCAGCTCAGCCTCTTTGTTGCGGCTCGCAACATTGCGGTAATCCTCTTCTAGCGCTCTCTTTGTGATCTCGACCGCCTCTTTCGTCTGCTCCACTTGCCGCTGCAACGCCTCCTGGCGCTTCTCCAGCAGCCGCACGGCGTCTTCCTGCACAAGCTCCAGCGGGTTACAGGGCGATGTTGACGCGAGGATATGTTTCGACACCGTCACGAGCTCATGCGCAAAGTAGCCCTTCATCAGGCGACGGCGTTCACCCTCGATAGATTCCAGCTGCCGCGACAGCGACTCAAGGTTGTCGCTGAAACCTGCAGCGTGCATGCGCTCCTCGATGGTGCAGTGCCGCTGCTCGCGGAGTTGGTGCAGCTGCTTACGCTTCTCGAAGAGTTCGTCGTGCAGCTCGCTGTAGGATCGTTGATTGTCTCGGTGTTCGCCTTCAGTGTTCCCGTCGAGCGGAACACTCGTTGAGACTGACAAGAAGCCTGGTGCAGACCTGTTCGGTTTCCAGCTGCTGTTGAGATGGAGTGTCGGGACGCGCATCGGTGTCTGGTGTTGGAAGTGGAGGGCGCCTTTCGCAGAGTCGGAGCTTTCGGCCGTCCGCTCGCTTGGGAGGTCGAAGAAGAGGAATTCGGCTGCCGTCGAGTACGAACTCGAGCTACTCACTGACTTCGTGTCTACATCGTCGTCGCCTCCGCCTACACCGTCCTCACTTCGGCGACCAGAGAGGTCATCACGGAACCGTGCGCTAAAGCCAGGGTTAGTACGGGCTGCTTGATGCGGACGATCGCTGCCGTGTGTATTCACGAGCCGCTGGACAAGTGCATGGCGTCTCGCGTCCCCTTTCAGCCCCGGAGTTTGGGTGCTCTGCCCGCGCTCTTCCAGCACTCTGCGGAGCTCCCCGAGCGCCATGTGCTGGTATCTGTCGATCTGACTCGACGACGAGGTCGAATGGTGGGAATCGACATCATCATCATCTTCTTCTTCTTCATCGATCCTTGATGATGCGTTCAGTGCTGGCTTCAGTCGTGCTTGAGCTTGCTGAAGACGAGCGACAAGCTCCAGTCGCCTCTCCTCGCCTCGGAGTCCGTCTGTAGTGGTGGAGACACCGAGTGCAGTCAGCGCGTCGCGCAGCTCAGCGAGCGACACCACCATCGTCGACTGGGCGACGGCAGATGCTGAAACGTTTGTGTTGTCTCGCATGCTTCAATTGACATCTTGTGCGGTCATCTTCGTTTCTTCGAGTTGCTGTCTTCCAGTTGCTGGCACGTCACCTCAGTTCGAAGCGCCATCTCCACGCTGCTGCCAAGCTTCGCTGCTGAGTATGAGAGCAAGGCTTCGCGAAGTGTCCGGCAACAAGCTGCGGCGGCGCGCGACACCTGAGGTCGAACACTGCTGGGAACACGTGATGAAGATCGGCGACCAAGTCTTAGATAACTCCTCAGCGACGTCTGTGTCCACGACTTCGATCTTGCTGCTTGCTGCTGGCCGAATGGAGCAACGAGAGCACGCAGAAGAGCCCTGCCTCTACTAGCTCTCTCGACCGGCATGACAAGAGCGTCTGCACCAACGAGCCAACGGATGGTCGAGCTGTTTCCCTAGTCAATTTCTGAGTTCGAGGCGTTCTACACGAAGAAGCAAGAAGCTCAGCTATCTGGCGACAGTCTCCATCAAGTAGGCAGCGAGGCAGGAAGGACATCAAGCGTGAGCTCGGCAGGTTGGGCTTACTCACACAGCTGTGCGATTTGGACTCGAACCTGCTCACACGTGTAGCCCGAAGTCTAGACGTAGCACAGACCGTAAAGTCGATCTATGGCAGCATCTGCACGCTGTTGGGTAATCTAGACACCGTCGATACTGGTGTTCGTGGAGCTATCTATCTCGCTGGAGTGAGCATTGGGATCGACAAGGCTTCGGCGTGACGCAGATGGGTTTGCCACCATTCTCTTACGGACCACAGCGTTCCTTCTCAAACGTTCCTCTCTTCGTGTTACCGCCGAAAGCAAGCTTCAGCCAGACACGGACATCGACGAAGCAAATCTGACTGTCGACATCCAGAGAACTCTCCAGTCGCAATCTAAAAAAAGCGATAATTCAAGGACTGGCGCTCGCTACATCTGGTGATTGATATCCAGTCTCCACGCTGGCGACGCGCCCACGTGGGCGCTCGCGGAGGTTCCGCAGCTCGAAGCGCATGAGCAAACGGCAGTTTAGTTGCACTGCGGCGTTCATCCTCGTTGCGGTGCACAGTGTGTGGACAGAGCAAGCACTTGACGCATTTTTGGTTTTTCAAACAGCGATGTATCCCTCCCTAAAAAATGCTCGGTATACAAACTTCAAGTGATCGCATGTTACTCACAATCACTCTTTCTGAGAGAGAAAAAAACACTGGAGCTCTTCCCTTCGCTCGAACGCTGCACGCACGTCGCCCGCTTGGTCGATCGGTTCTTCCAGCAGCGGTTGCTTGGGAGCGACGAGAAGGAGGGAGGGGAAGAACCCAGTGCCAATCAGCAAGCAGCTAAGAAGCTCGCAGCTCGCCAGGCAGTCAGTCCGCAGTCTCTGCGTCTCGAGCGAGCGAGCGTCAGGTTGCACAGGCAGCGAGCGGGCGACAGGAGAGCGACGGAGCGATAGCCTGGAATCCGCCCAGCCAGCGCCCGATCTCCGCGCGCCCATCCATTGCGCGGTGCCGAGAAAACGAGGAAGAAATGAGCGACGCGGAGCTGGCAGCGGCCGAGAGCGACGAGCTGCTGTTGATGGACAGCGACGAGCTACTGGCGCTGGAGCTCGCGGACGTCGGAGAGGAAGAAGAGGAAACGGCGGACGCGGAGCTGGGCGATGCCGCGTCCAACGGCTCGTCCGACAATGGTGAGCGCAGCGCAGCGATCGTGGCGCCGGCCGGCAGGATCCCCAAAGCCGTGGGTGAGAGCGGCATCACGCCGCCCAAGATGCGCAGCTTGCCGTCACCCGGCGGCAGTACGCTCGCGACCGGTCGACTCGGGATGGCGGCACGCGTCGCACCGCAGGCGCCGCTGGAGAAGCGCATCCGGCGCGCCACGCTGGCCACCGAGTCGCCCTCGCGCATCAAAATCAACATGAACAGTGTTGCCGCCAGTGGCGCCGTAGCAGGTTCTGCGCAGCTGGAGAGCGCAGCGAAGCCAGCGAAGCTCTCAGTCATGGAGACCCGTCGCGCGGCGGCGCTGGCAATGCGCGCGCGGATCGCGGCCGCGGCTGAGGAGAAGAAACGGCTAGCGCCAATCCCAGCGTCGTCGCCAGCGTCGACGCCAAGGAGAGTCACGCGACGGAAACCGCCGCCGTCGATATCGGAGGAAGAGCTCGCGGTGCGGCGCAGCAGCTTCTCGTCGCAGTCGTCGTGCTCGTCGATCGCGTCGTCGATCGCGTCGTCGACGGCGTCAGCCATCTCGGCGGCAAACTCCACGTCGACGACAGGCACGTCGTCCTCGCGCCTGAATCGGATGAAGAGCGGGGCGTCGGTACCTCCGCCATCGTCGTTCAGCAACATTGCCGACCGGTACTCGACGATGTCGACGACGTCGTCCACGACGTCGTCCGTGCGTGGCTCGACGGGGCTCTCCGCGTCGAGTTCAGCTGCCATGAAGAAGCTGCTGGCGACGATGACGCCGGAAGAGTTCACGCTGGACGAATCGTCAATGGAGAATCTCCGGAGCCAGCACATTATCACGGAGAAAGGAGTGCAGGAGATGCTTAAGTCGTCGTCGTCGGCATTGTCTGCGAGCCTGAAGGCTCGCCAGGAAGAAACCAAGATGCTGCGAAATGGGCTAAAGCAGCTGAACCAGCACAGTGCACTGCTCATGACCGCGTGCGATGCCTGGGAGAAGCGCAGTCAGCAGCAGGACCAAGAGTTGGAGATGACGCGAATGGAGATCCAGCGGCTGCTGCATCTGCTCGCGGAAGTGAAGGAGTCTGCCATGTTTTCCGACGATGCGGCTGGCGAAGGTGAAGGCGAGGGTGAGGGTCCTTCCCAGACCGACTCGGAGCCGAACGAAGAGCCTGGGAATGGGGAGACTGTGGTGGTGCCACGCGTGAAGGCCGACTCGCCGCTCACCAAGTACGTGAACGAGATGATGAAGAAAGCGACGGACCAGATCGAGGAGAAGTGGAAGGCTCGGTTCGCCGAGCAGCTCGCTGAGCACGAGCAGGCATTGGCGCTCGAGCGTGAGCGCTCGTCGGCGTCCGTCATGTCGAACTCACGCCTCGTGACTGAGACGAAACACGAAAAGGAGGACGAAATGAAGGCGCTGCGCGAGGAGAACGTGCGGCTTGGCATGGAGAAGAAGCAGCGCGAGATCGAGGCGGACGCCGTGAAGCGCGAGCTAGACTTCATCAAGACCCTCCTGGACGAGCAGGACGAAGAGCGGTCGTCGAGCACGTTCTGGCAGAAGACGACGGACCTCGCGAAAGCGAACCGCGCACTGACCGAACAAGTGACACAGCTCAATCAGACAGTGCGCAAGCTGAACGAGACTATAAAGATCACGAAGGAGAAGATGAAGGACCTGAAGCACGAGAACGTTGAGCGCGTGGGGAAAGCGAAGAACCTCGAGACGGAGAAGCAGATCTTCGAGGACAAGTGCGCCGCGATCGAGGCCAAGTTTGAGGATGAAAAGGCGCGGCGCGAGCAGTTCCAGGTGCACGTCGAGCAGCTCACAGTCGAGAACACCGCACTGTACGCGCAGATGGTGGCGCTCCAGACGACCCACGAAGCGAAGATGGAGGAGCTGCGCTCCAAGTACGAGAAGCGCAACGTCGTGCTCGCAAGCGAGATGCGTCTGCTGCAGACGCAGAACCGGTTGATGCGCAGCTCAGAGTTCGTGCCCAGCGCGCCAGCGGGCGGGAGCATCGGTGGCAGCTCTGTCTCGTACGACGAAGACGAGGGCGAGCTGAGCGAGCGACTGAAGGAGATGACCGAGGAGCTGCTCAACTGTCGCCAGGAGCTGTCGGAGAAGGTGGACCAGATCGCGGAGCTCGAGTGGCGCGTGGGCGAGAGCGAGCTGATTCGGCGCAAGCTCCACAACACGATCCAGGAGCTGCGCGGCAACATCCGCGTGCACGTGCGCCTACGTCCATTCCTGCGGTCAGACGGCGATGAGGCGAATTGTGATGCGCCGCAGCCCGCCATCCGCGCGGACGCGTTCTCGTCGACCGTGCTCACGAACACAGAGAAGCCGCATCGTTTCTCGTTCGACAAGATCTACGGCCAATCGGACTCGCAGGAGTGCGTGTTCAATGTAAGTGATTTGAGCGCTGTCGGTCATGTTTACACAGCAAGTAGCTCACGACATGCATGTGCTGCCTTTAGGATGTCTCGGACTTTATCCAGTCGGCAATGGACGGCTACAACGTATGCATTTTTGCCTACGGACAGACAGGTTCCGGCAAGACCCATACGGTGCGTGTGGATCCATCTCCTGGCATGCGAAGAGCATCGTTTGCTCACTCTCGGTGACGGTTGTTCACGTGTGTACAGATGCAAGGTTCTGGCAAAGCGCAGATGCGCGGCATCATCCCGCGCTCGATCCAGCTGGTACGATTTGAAGCGGCCGCGACAAGTAGAGGAAGAGCTCTGCCTGACAACGGTGTGCATATATGTGATGCAGATCATCCGTTGCTGCCAGGAGCTGTCGACCCAGGGCTGGCACTACTCGCTGGACGTGACGTTCTTCGAGATCTACAACGAGACGATCCGCGACCTGCTCGCGACGGACAGCACGGACGAGCGCAAATTCACCATCCGTACGGACAAGCGCGGGAAGAACTACGTGGAGGGTCTGCGGCAGCTCAGCATTGACTTCGCGATCGCCGAAGAGCAGGTCGAGGACATCGTGAACCTCGCGGCATGCAACCGGTCGGTGGACAAGACGGACATGAACGCGCACTCGTCCCGCAGTCACAGCATCTTCGCGCTCACGATCCGCGGCGTCAACGAGGCGCAGAACACAGAGGTGGAGGGCACGCTCAGTCTCGTCGACCTCGCCGGCAGTGAGCGTCTGAGCCGCTCGAACGCGACGGGCGATCGCCTTAAGGAAGCACAGGCGATCAACAAGAGTCTGAGCTCGCTCGCAGACGTCTTCCAGGCGCTCGCGAAGAAGTCGGCTCACGTGCCGTACCGCAACAGCAAGCTCACGTACGTGCTCCAGCCGGCGCTCTCGGGCGACGGCAAGACGCTCATGATGGTGAACCTGTCGCCGACGTTCCTATCGCTCGACGAGTCGCTCTGCAGCCTGCGCTTCGCACAAAACGTGAGCCAGTGCGAGCTGGGGGCGCCGGCACGCCAGATCAAGTCGCGGATGACCACCGCGGCGGCTCCCACCAGTACGCCGAGTAGTACGACGAGCAGCACTACGAGCAGCAACGTGGCGTCCGCGCCAGGCGGCGCGCGCAACTCACCCGCGAGAATACCAGCCACGCGGAGCCGGGCAGCGACGTCGATCACGCCGGTCGCGAAGAAGCTGTTTCAATGAGGCAGCGGCGGGTCTCTCCCCACCTTATTGACCAGCCAGCCAAGTAGCTCATCTTGTCATCCCTCCTCTCTCCCCGTTCGACTCCACTGGTCGCAAAATGGAGTCGCGAAAGCGCTTGTGCGCGCAAGTCGGTTGGCCACTCGTGCGGCTAACTGCAGACGTGGGGCCGATTCGCGAGTCGGCGCTCCCGGTGCGCGTTTTCGCCCACGTATGTGCTGCTTGTCGCGGTCATGCAATGTGCGGCGGTGGTGTCCTTGGCGGCTGTGTACGTAGAGATGTTGGGTAGCGGACGCGCACGAGTAAGCAAGTGATGGAACCGTAATGTGGAGTGAACGAATGTATTGAGCTGGCGGCTGTCTGCGCGTTTAGATGTGTGCGAGTTGGCGCTAGGCGTTAACACCGCCGGTCTGGAGGTAGGCGACGAGGCGCACGAGGTAGATGAGCGTGCAGAGCGCGCAGATGAAGAGCGTGACGGGGAAGGCGCCGGAGCCCTCGGAGCCGGACGGGATGCCGCCGGCCTCGTTGAAGTGCGCGCTCGAGTAGCCGTAGTCGAGCACGAGCGGGAAGCCCACGGCCCAGAACATGGCGTGCGTCGTGAGCAGGTTGAACGTCCAGCCGTAGTTGTTGGCGATGAAGCCGCCGAGCGACGGCTTCTTGGTCGGCGCCGCCGCATTGGCGCTGGAGCTGGAGCTGGCGGGAGCGTTGGCGGCGCTCATCTTAGCTCTTGGGTCGGCGCGTGCTGCACTGCGCTTGGGCTTAAAGAAATGAGAAATGAGCGTCTTTTTGAGACGAAACTACCTCTTCTGACTCACTTGGTTTGAGTATGCGCCATCGCATGGCCATCTGGTCATCGCGAGTATCCAAGTCAAACATTGTGTCAAGCAAGAGGCTTCTTGGGCGATGAGTAGCAATTGACTTTAAGCATCGAGGCGACACTCGCGCGTCAACCGGGACGCCCCAGCAGCACATCTGCACCTCTCTCGCTCTCAAATCTCTCACATTACACCCAGCCGGAGCTCGCCAGCATCGACGGCCGCAGCACGCGGTAGGGCCACTTCTCACCCGCGTCCGCCGCCACGATCGCGCTGTCGATCACACGCAGCGCAAACTCAAAGTTGCTGATCACGCTTGCGAGCTTGGGCTCGTTCGTGAACGGTGCGACCTTGAAGAAGGCAAAGAGCGACTCGCTCTCAGGCACCAGGCGGTTAAAACCGAAGCTCAGCTGCACGAGCGCCGGGATGATCATCTTCGGCGGGCTGAACGCGAGCACGTCGAGCGTCTCGTTGGCCGCCAGCTTGGCCGTCGGCAGCGGGCGCCACAGCCCGGGCGTCGAGTACGGGACGGACGCCGACTCCCAGCTCGTCACGCCGTTCATCGCGTGGTGGCGCACGGTCGTCTGGAACACGAGGTACGTCAACAGCTTGCGCAGCGCCTTGAGCGACCGGAATCCGGTCGGGAAGTCACGCAGGTGGCTCACAGCGGCGCACGCCTTCGCCCAGTTCTGTAGCTCCGAGTCCGCCGCCACCGCCGCGTCCGACGGGTAGTACGCCGCCAAGTATGCACCGATGGTCGAGTCGAACAGGTCGTTGTACAGCTTGCCGAACTTGGCGTACTTGTGGATCGGCAGGTGCTTGAGACCGCGGTCCTTGATGTCGGCCTCGAAGTCGTGCGCGACCGACTGGAACTGCATCTGGTGGTCCAGGAACTGGATGCAGCCGACGGGACCGAAGCCGAACGTGTAGTCGAGCGGCGTCGAGTAGTTGAACAGCAGCTGCGACGCGAGCACCTCGATGCCGTAGTCCACGTTGCTGATGCGCAGCAGGAGCGCACTGACCGGATGCGCCGGCGAAAGGTTACGCAGCACCTCGACCTGCACGGGGGCGAGCATAGCGTGCGAGTCGGCGAGGTGCTGCATCTGCTGGAACGTGAGCTCCGCCGTGTCGAGCACCATCTTGGCTACCGTCCACTCCTCCGCCTTGTCGAACGGTGTGTACGTCAGTCCGGTGCTCACGATGCGGATCGCAAGCGGCAGCAGCTTTCGGCGGTCCTCGTTGTAGCAGAAGTATCCCACGACCGGCGCCGTGAACTTGACGCCCGTCTTGCCTGGGTCGCTCCACGTGCCGAAGTTCGAGAAGTCCGAGACGAAGAGGGCGTTGCCCTTCTCGATGCTCTCGACCGTCAGGCGCTTGGCGCCGCAGATCTGGGCGACGTTGGCGGGCACGGCGAGGCTCGGGTCGCGCGGGAACGCGTCCGAGCTAGTGCGGAACTTGCGCAGACTGAAGCCCTTGATTGTCGTGCGTTGGTAGCCGAAGGTCTCATCGCTGATGTCGGTACTCATCGGGCGCGGCGCGACAACTGTGACGTTGTCGTAGAACTTGGTGTAGTCATCCAGTGTACTGAACGTCGCGCCGGCGAGGATCTGGGTGACAATCGTACTGTTCGTGTTGCGGTACTTGTTGAGGCGCGCGACCTGCTCCTGCTGGATGAGCGCGGCGAGCGAACCGGGACGCGCCACGGGGCCGTCGTAGAACGGCAGGTCGGTAGCACCGACACGCCACGAGCGCTTCTCGTTCGCGATCTGGCTCGCGACGAGCTTGAGCGCTGCGGCGCGTGCCTGGCGCTCGTCCTCGCTCACGAGATTTGGGATGCTGAGTGTGGTGGTCGTCGCCGAAGTCGGAGTCGCATCTTGCTGCGCGGTGGCCGACTGCGAGTGCAGCGCGGCAGCGAGTAGTGCGAGACTCGCGATGCCGAAGAGCTTCATGGGACTGGGAATGGAGGTGTCGACCAGGTCACGCTCAGGTGTCTACGTGAAGAGAAGATTGCAAATGGAGGGAGTGGCGACCGCATCGAGCAAGCGTGCGAGGGCGGGCAAGTAGTCCCAGAGCTTTTGGAGGGAGCACGCACAGGCCATGTCGTCCGAGAGACGTGTTGAAGCGGCCATAGAAGCGAGCGCCGGCGTGGGTTGACGCGCCGCATGGCGAAATCGAGCCAACGGAACGCTACTGATCGTCGAGGACCTGGTCACCTTCCCAAGTTCGTGCCACTGTCTCTGTATCTCGTCCGATCGTCTCCCGGTTTTATGGATGGCGAACACCTTGCTGAGCTGAGGTCTCGTCGGCCGCATCATCGACCCAGTCGGTTCATGCCCTCTCACTCGAGGCTGCGACCGAGGAGCAGAATGCGCAGCATGAGCAAGACGAGAGCGAGAGAGACGCGCGCGTGGGATGAATCTCGTGCTTCGGCGCACACTCGACTTGAATGAAGCCCCAAGGAGGAGCTGGCGGTAGCAAGTCGCAGGACAAGCAAAGTCGCCCCTTTGAAAGGGAGCGAGCAGAGAGACGACTCCTGGTCAAAATCGACCGAGAAGCGCAAGTCGGGACTCGGGAGTCCGCTGGCTTACACTTCGACTGATAGATCCATCTGACGTTCAACCGAGCGCATAAGCACAAGACGATTCTGGTGCAGCAGAACCTGGCGCACTAGAAGCGACAGCGGTACTGGCGTTTGGTAGAGCGGTTCGCCAGCAGAAGCGATCCCATAGGCAACTACTGGACGCTTCTGTTCTCAGTGTCGCTACGGGTGGACAGCAACGTATCGACATTCCTGGCAGTTGGCAGCCATCGCATCTAGATCCAAATGATAGTCGACCTGCCACTTCGACGTCATGTGGCCACCGCAAAGAGATGGAAAGCATCGGGCTCGTGGACACCTCTATACGACCTCAAGATCGAATACGCGCTGAGCGAGTTGATCGAGCAACTTTGAGCACGAATGAATCGAGTCACGATCGTTTCCGCTCGAGTGAGATAGTAAGCTGATGCACCGAGTTCTGGTTCAGGCGGTGGTGTGCTGATGATGGCTTGAATGAGTGAGAGCTTGTATTCTGTCGGCGTGCATATAATCGCCATGACTGCTGCTCAGTATTTCCTTCTCGGTGCAAAAGTGCCACACGAGTGCCACACAAGTGCCACACGACTGCCACACCACACTCTCTCCCCACAAAATACCAGCTAAAAAGCCGACAAAGCGAAAGATTTGTGAGCCGAAAAATAACCCAGCTACCAACAACAAAGAAGTCCAGCGTTTGTATGCGCATGTATTTTATTGTGGACTTTATGTTCTCTTCCGCTTTCTTCACTATCCATTGTTGAAGGAAGAGGAGCGAAAACTACCTCGAACTGTCCCGCGCAGCCAGCAGGCATTTCTGGCATTTCTCGTCTCGCAGAGAACAAAGTCGCTCACCTCACCCCACCTCACCTTAACGCGCTGCCCGTCCGTCGCTCGCGGGAGGAAGGAGGAGAAGGAAGCCAGCCAAGAAGCAAGCGCCTAAAGCACTGAGAAGCTAGAGTCCGCGATGGCGCAGGGGAAGACGTGCCACTTCAAGCTCGTGCTGCTCGGCGACACGGCAGTCGGCAAGTCGTGTCTCGTCGTGCGCTTCGTGCGCGACGAGTTCTTCGAGTTCCAGGAGCCGACGATCGGCGGTGCGTGCGTGTGCGCCTTTTTGCCTGGGCGTTCGTCTGTCGGGTGGGG
>JAASFZ010000226.1:0-24995 GCA_023334075.1 Globisporangium nunn | reverse complement strand
GGCCATAGCCATAGGTATAGGAGTATGGTGCCTGCTGCTGGTGCTGCTGCTGGTGCTGCTGCTGATGTTGGAACTGCTGCTGCTGCTGCTGCTGTTGCCCAAACTCCTTCTGTTGCTGTTGCTGAGTGTACCCTCCCCCGTACGCGCCGCCACCACCAATCGAATACTCGTTCGCAAAGTTGGGCGTCTGGTGCTCAGTCGCTCGCGCAAAGCTGTCCACCAGAGCGTCCACCACACATACCCGTCCCCGTTAGCAAACCAGCTGTCTGCCCACCTATCTACCCGCACCCCTTGTGCTGGATCGGAAGATCGCAACATCACGCACCGCTTGGCCGCGGTCGGTGGTGCCTGTGGCAGCGCGCGCAGCTGCGCGCCGAAGTGTGCAGCGGTTACCGACGCGAGCTGCTGCTGGTGGTGGTGGAGCTGCTGCTGCTGCTGCTGTTGCTGTTGATGGTGGTGGAGACCGGCGGAGGAGCCGGACGCTCCGCCACCGCCGCCGTGGCCCGCGAGGTGGAGCTCGTTCATGCAGCGGGGAGTGGACGATGGTCGAGAGGTTTATAAAGAGAAGGAAGATACAAAGGGAGGAAGGAAGGGCGGATCGCCGCCGCCACCGCCGCGAGTGCCCTGCCGCCCGTTGTGCGTTCTTCCCCTTGGTTCGTTCCCTCGCTTTTCGGGTTTGTTTGAAAGCCAAGCATGAGTGTATGAGAGGCACTCGCTCACTCGCGGTGGCTCTTTTTCGGCCAGCCAGCGGGACCGTACTTATTGGAAAGAAAACGGTACGACTCAGCTCACCCTGGACTTACCGACTCATGAAGAAAAAGACGATGCCTCCTTAGCAAAGAGAAACAGTGCTAGAAAACTGTCTGAGAGTGCAATCAAAGAGGGTTTTTGAGCATGTAAAGAGGTCATAATAAAGCGTATGCGACACCTTCATTTGCCCCTAAGTCTAGTCTTATTCCTTTGTCAGGAGGGAGGGCTCAGCAAGCTAGGGAGGATCTGTGGCGGTGGAGCGGCGGCCATCGCCACAAATGCTGCTGTCCTTGTCCTGCAGACTGACGCCACGCTATTAGCCCAGCAAAGAAGGCTTTCGTTTTTCTCTCTCTCGCTCTCTCTCTCTCTCTTTCTCTCTTGCAAGAGTTCTCAAACAAACTGTTATTGTTCCTCCAGTTCTTCCAGCCATTCGAATGCAAGATGCGCGCAGGAAAGGGACCAGAAAGGTGCCAGCAGGAAACCAGCGGCAGCTCTCTACTGCTGCTCTGCTCTGCTCTACTCTTGCTTTGTTACTGCTTTGCCACTCCTGCTTTTGGCGACCGAGCGACTCCGCTGAGCGAGCAGCGATCGAGCGACTGCGACAGCCACTCGTCACGACAAGCGCTCACGCATGTGTCGATCCATCGATCGGTCGATCCATCGATCGAGTGAGGAGACTCGACTTTGATCTTTAGACTGCAGTTCATGTCACCTCGAATGCGGATGGACGGTTTGGAATTTCGGGATGTCACCTTCGCTTCGCCGTCGGATGGAGCACTTCGGCAATTACCTACTCTGGTGGCGGTGGGGCTCTCTTCTCAAGAGCACAAGGTAGTGGTGGTACACTCGTGGACGTTGCCGCGTTGTCATCGTCAAAATGTCAGCAGGAGGCAAAAAGGACTCGCGGCGCGGCGAGGGTAGACACCGCGTCGGCTCAACTCCTCTTCCTCCGGTTCGTCACATGAGGTGAGTGGGAGAGGGATCCTGGAGGGATGCACTGTTTGACTGCGTGTTGACCCCAGTGTAGCCATCTTCTCCAGGCAGACATGGCGCTTCTGCATCATTGGTGTTGTGCGTGGCCACCTACCTGCCGGCGCCTCCAATCCAGTGTGCACCAGTGCTCACAAGCAGCGTACAGTACGAGATACACCAGCGTCTCCACACCACGGACAAACGGAATTCGTCCGCCCCCCACTGAACAACCTCCAGGACTGGAAGTTGGCCCTTCAAGTGACCAACTCTGGTGACAAGTCTGTCCCACGTGACAGGCTCCACCACACCACCGCCATTGCGTATAGTCCGCCGCCGTCGCTGTAGACTCACGCGTCAGCTCTGGATTTTCCCTGGCTGCTTTGTTTCTCCTCGTGCGTCCACGAAGAAGATGTTTGTCGTTTCCTTCTCACTAGACTTCCCCAGCAAAACATTGATTTTCTGGCGCCTCTCTCAACCAAACTCGAGCAAGTCGCGCGTGAAAGAGATCGGCCGGCGCGACTTGCGTCCGTGTTCTGATCGGGTCGCCTCCGGACAGAATCCACCGATCACGTGGCTGCAAGCAACGAGGGGGACGGGAGATCGTTGCTGCCTGCAAAAGCAAGCGATTTGTCACGCTTTTGGAGTCCAGGCAATCAGATCACAAGCCGGTCTCACCAATTCCGACTTGAACAAGAGATCTCCACATGACCCGAAGCAATTTTTCCAGGTGGAACTGCTTGCGCAGTGCGCGCACTGTTGGAGATCAGATGTGCTGGAAGTGCTTGCCAACCCTGACCCGAGGATGTCGCTTTCTGCGAGCCCTAGGTCGTGGTTGACCGATCCCCACAACCCGCAATCAAACCCTGACCGCCATCACGCGTGCGAGTGGCGTCAACTTGATGCGTGTGTGCACGCGCAGGTCTCTCGCTGATGTCACTCGAATCGCGACGAGAACTGCATGCGATTGAGAGGCTTTCTCCACCCAGAATATAGTGGCAACAGAAGGAGAAGGAAGCCTGCAGGTACCTTGGACCGAGACGAAGCGTGACACTTCTTTTTGCCTTACTTTCGAGATCGTGGACGAGAGAACACGACGAGTGGGAATGAAAAACGAAGAGCTTCTCGTTGGCATCGCGCTGCGAACAGCGTTTGGTTTGAGGCATCGCAAAGAAGCCAGTGTTTTCGCTTGGAGAAATGGACTCTTTGCGTTCGCGATCAGCGTCTCGCGCTCTTACACATCAGAGTGAGCATTGCAATCGTGTAGGGTTTAAGTAAGACTGCAAAGAGACTTCTTCGCACTGATCCTAGAGCTGTGATGTTCTCGAAGTGACCTGAATGGTTCATTTTTGCTGCATTCAATGTCTCTAAACACATTCTTCTGCATCTTAGTCGCGCTCCTGCAGCTCTGAAGAGCAAAGTTGGTGCGCAATGTGGTCTATTTACCTTGTCCGAGCTTGCTTGGCACACAAGCGCGCCAAGCGGAGGTGTTTGGTGTCATTCGGAGGTGCAAAACCAAGTTTGAAAGCTCCTGGATTGCACGCCCGCGCTGTAAATGATGCGAACAGAGTCCTTAAGCGGCTGATATCGTTCTGTATAAGTTCCCAGTGACACACGGACACAAGGGAGCGTGTTGGAATGCACTACGAGGACTCTGAGGGCTGTGTTCGCCACGACAAGCACACTAGGCAAGCGTACCTTTGACCTCCCGGTTACAGGTTGGTTCGCAGGTGGAAGCAAATATGGCTTGAGACACACACGAAGAAAGCGTCGAAGTTTCGAGCAGAATATGTTCGGGAACGTGGCGTGTGCCATGCGGTTCGAGAAGCTGCCGTTGTTGTCTGCGACTTTGTTCATCTAGCACTTGCAGGGAGTCTGCACTGTTGTGTAAATCGCACCGAGTGGAAACTGCTGGATTGCAGTTCTATTTGCCACGGATGCGACTCTTGAAGACGGCGTACTTCCAGAAAATGAGCGATCGTTACTGTTGATGTTGCTTGGCGTGCGTGCGCACAGTGTTACCGCTCATCTTTGCTTTCAAGGGTGACTTTGCTGCTGCTGCTGCTGCTGGGTTCTCTTTCACTCCAAACTCATATCCAAACTTACTTGAATACCGTTGTTCTGGCCAGCTGCCGACTTGACTGGTCAGCTACGTACTGTTAGACGACCCACAGCTACAGCGTCTCGTCCTGTATTGACTGCCATCATCTTGGTCTTCCGTGCTGGGATGACCAGCGTGTTCAGCAGCATGCAAGTTGGTGTCTGGGGGGTGGACTAAGTGCGGCCACCATAGACGTGGCAATGGCAGGTCGCACTTAGTCGACGTTGAAACCGTCTATTTTTGGCGGATTCTGCGAATCACGCGTGCTGATTGGCTCGTTGACCAAGCCAGCTGTCCTACCTGGTTCGCTTTCGGCAGTCGAAAAAGCGGTGCTGCGAACCTAGCAGGCACAACTTCAGACTGGCGCTCGTCACCACCGCGTCCAGCGTCGCCATACTCGGCACCAGCCTTCAAGCGCTCGCTTCACGGAGCCTCCTGCCCATTTGCTGCGCTACTATATCCTTCGTCTCCTCCACTACTGCTGCATCCAAGCGCCAGCATTCGCGCACGGCGTGTCGCACTCCACGCATTTGTTCGTGGCTCTCCGCTTTGTTCTCGACTGCTTGCGCAACTCATAGTAAAACCAAGTCAACCACAAAAATAAGGCGAAGCTGGTCCGGTGCCTTTGCTGCCTCCTCCATCCATCATTCGCGATTCCTCCAAGCACCGCTCAAGCACCGCTCCAGCCTCTCTCCAGCCTCTCTCCAGCGTCTTTCCAGCCTCTCCAAGAAAGATGCCGACGCCCATCGAAGCCATCACCGCGAACGTCGTCAAGTCCAAGGCCTCGACGCTCGCGGTGCTGCCGCTCGTGCTCGCGTCCGCCGCTGTCACGAGCTACGCGCGGTCAGCCGCTGCCTCGCATCATGCGCAGGTGGCCACCGAGTCCCCCGAAGCTCAAGCGCTTGACGCCGCCCACGATGCTGAAGTGCTGCACCACCACGTCGTCGCGCCCTGGAAAGGCACACGCTAATCAACTGGCAGATCGACCGACCGACCGACTAACTAGCCGACTCGGAGGAGATACAAGAAGCAAGCGAGCAAGCAAACCCGTAGGACGCGTCTGCTCGACAGCACCTCCACCACCTTATTTACTTACGCCTCTCGGCGCGCGCGGGGACATATTCCATGACCGTCCTCGAGCTCAATGAACGTGCCTTTCCTAGTTACTTTGTCAATGAATGTGCCTTTCCCAGTTACTTTGCCAATGGCCAGCTAGCGCAATGGCCACGCTTACTTCGCACGCACCATGTGCGGCATGTTATCAGAATTCACTAGCCGTCAGTTGTCGCGCGTGAACGGACGCGGCGTCGGAACAGATCCGACCTGTGGCGGACGCATCTAGCGATGCTCGCGCCGCGCAAGAAACTCTACTCGACGCCGCTGCGCGTGTTCAGCGGCGCTCTAGAGCTGCTGCGTGCGGACTCGAGCGACGTGCTCTACGACGTCGGTTGCGGCGACGGTCGGCTCGTCGTGAGTGCCGCAAAGACGCTCGGGATCCGCGCAATCGGCATCGAGATCGATCACGAGCGCGTGCTACAAGCTCGTCACGCGGCGAAAGAGGCCGGTGTTGAGCACCTCGTGACGATCCACCACGGCAACGCGCTCAACTTCGAGTTCACAGACGCGACGATCATCTTCCTCTTCCTCATCGAACGCGGACTCAGGTGCGCACTTTTTTCCCTAAGAAGCTCGTCAGGACTCGGACGCTGTATCTGATGATGTTCCGTTGTCTATCTGTGCTCACTTGCTCACAGCCTCATCCAAAGCAAACTCGAGCAGCTCGCAACGCCATGCCGCGTAGTCACGTATCTATACAAGTTCCCCGGTGGATTGCAGCCAGACGCCAAGCACTTCTTGCGCGCTTGGGACTCGAGGGACGAGGTGGTGTTCCCCGTGTTCCTTTACAGCTTCCCTACAACTGCCAAGCACGACAAAGATCTGTTCGTGGCTGCAGGAGTTGGAGCAAAGAACGTAGCAGCAGAAGATGAAGGAACAGCCGAAGCGCGCATGGCATCTCCGTTAAGAGACTGAATGAGATGAATAGCGCAGAACAAAGATCAACCATTGTACACATGTTCGTTCGCACGCAGCAGCTACTTAGTACGGCTAAGGAATGCGAGGCAGGAGCTTGGACGTGCTCTTCGATTTGAGTACTCCGAGCGGCGAAGCAGCAGGAGCTTTTGCTGATGAGGACGAGCTTGGGAGCGTCGAGAAGGACGCGTACGCGGCAGTGAGCGCCGTGGAACTGCTTGCTCCAGACAGTCGCTTCTTCTTGCTGCTCGAGCTGCTGCTTGACTGTTGCTTCTTGCTGTTGTTCCCGCTGCTCTTTGTCGCTACAGCCCCGAGGCGGCTCCAGCCGTCTACCGATTCCACGAAGAATCGCTCGCTGCTTCTTGAGCTAAGAGTTGCAAGTTGGTGGTGCGATGAGCGTCCATCGCCGGTGTCACAGCTGGGTGAGACCTCACTCGCACAGTCTGCTTCCGGGTTCCTTCGAGCAAGAAGAGCATACACAAGTTAGTGCGCAAATAATATCATGGTTGATGCAACATTGATCGGCTGTCGCAAGAGGTTTCGGGGACGTACTGCGGGAGCTTCTCGAGCGGTAGTAGCGGGATATCGTCGTTATTTTCCTGTTGCTGTTGCTGGCTGTAAATGCGATCGTCTCGCTCATGCATCGAAAGCGACGACGATGCACGCACACGACTCGCAGACTTTGTCGGACTTCCGTCGCTCTTGAGCGAAAGTGACGCACCAGAGTAGACCGCTCCACTAGTGCTTGCGAGGTCCAAGCCGATCTGCGCCGTGATAAGCGCCATCGGAAGATTTGACAGTTCGGCATTTGTCAGCGGCTCGTTCGCGTAGAACTTGCGGATCTCCGGTGGCGGTACTTTCGTCTTGGGTGTGGTTGTTGTTGTAGAGAGCGCAGGATTGGTAGGTATGCTGTGAGCAATTGACCTCGTTGATTGAGGAACTGAGGAACTCAATTCGTTGTCTCCTTCCCCGCTCCAAGCAGACGAGCGATCTCCCGAAGCAATGATAGACGGTGGCAGTGCGGAAATGCTTCCTCCTCCTCTTTCTTTTTGCTGCTGGGGTGATTGCTGTTGTCGCAGGAGTCGCTGAAGCTCCATCTTCTGAACCTCAGTCTCGCGCCGGCGCTCGCGTTCGAGGTTGATCTCTCGCTGAAGTCCATTGACAGCTATCTCTTTCTGCTGCTCGGCTGCTTCGAGGCGCGACGAGAGCTCCGAGATAGTTTCGTTTGCCGCCCCCTGGCACGACTCCAGGCGCTGTGTAAGTGTTAGAACCTCCGTGTTCGCTTTAATGAGTTCGCTCTTGACTCGCTCGAGATTCTGCTTGAGCGCTTTACAGTCGCTTTGCCATTGCTGTTGATGGCCGTTTGTCTGCGAACGAATAGAGTCGTAGTCCTCTTTCATCGTGAGGTATAACGCCTCGACCTCGCGTTTCTCCTTCACCACTTTGGCAAGGTCGTCCCGGAACCGCTCTTCCAGGTCATGTGTCTCCCGGATCTTTGCGTCCAAGCTCTGCTTCAGCTCAGTGTTTTTTGTCTGAAGACTGTCCTTCGCGTTCACGAGCGGCGTCATCTTGCGCTCGTACTCGGCCACTTTCAGCGCCTTGCCTTCGAGTTCTTTGCTCAGCTTGTCCGCTTCCTGACGTTTCTGCTCAAGTGCAGTGGAGACACGTGAGAGCTTGAGCGCCATCTCATTCTCGCGATCCACGAGCTGACTCTTCTCCTGCCGCAGTGCAGCCTGTAGCTCCTTCAGATCTGACTCCTTGCGTCGCAGGTCTTCATCGAGTGTCTTAAGCTGGGACTTGAGTAGCTCGTTCTCTTTTTGCAACCGATTTCGCTCGTACGTGATCGCCTCCTGCGCGTTTTGCAGCTCCGCCATGAGATCGTTGATCGTTGCGTTCGCGGCGTTCTGGATCGACGTCATCTTTGTCTGCATCTCCTCGACGAGGGCGTTTGCCTCGCTGCTCTCAGCACGCAAATCTTCAATCTCTTTCCGCATGCGCTCCGCTTCGTCCTGGAAGTGCTTCTCTTGCGCTCGCGCGTCTCGCCGCACGACTTCGAATTGACGCACGACATCTTGCGCCTCGTCTGTGACACGGTGCAGCTCTACTTGGAGACTCGACTTCGCGCGGCTCACTCTTTCGAACTCGCTTTTCAGTCGCGAGAGTTCACTTTTGAGTGCATCAAGCTCTTCTTCTGTCTCTCCCTGCTGCTGCACGAAGTGTCGTTTCTCCTCCTTGAGTGCGAATGAGTCCTGCATCAGTTGGTCGTGCTGCGCTTTGAGGTTGTTGTACGCAACCTCGAAACGCTTCTTCTCCTGCCCTATCGTCAGGAGTTGTTGCTGGTACTTATCAATCTCTTGCCGAATGCTCTCGTCTTCACTCGCTCGAGTCTTCTCAAGGAACTCGGACTTGGACTGAAGCTGCGTCAGCATCTCCATCATCTCGCCCATACGGCGAGTCTTGTCTTCCATCACCGAACCGAGTTCTTGCTCTTTCTCAAGCCACTTTGCCTGGTCATTCATGTATCGGTGAGAGATCGCCTCATAGTCTGTCTGGACGCGGGTCAGCTGATCAGACAGCTTGCTGTGCTCAGTTTTGAGCGTGCTGCTTTCACTTCGATGCACTTGCACCTGGTTTTGCAACTCTGTCAGCTTTTTGTTGAGTTCGCCAATCGTGCGCGTGGTTCGATCATCGAGATCCTCGTAGCTCTCCTTCAGATCGGTGTGCTCCAGCTGCAGCTCCTTCCACGTAGCTCTGAGCTGGTCGAGTTCGGCTTGTTTCTCGTTTCTTGCCTGGTACAGGCTCTCCATGGATGAGTTCAGATGCTCCGCTTCCTGAAGCAGATCCTTCTTCTCGTTCTCAAGCTGGCTGGTCCTTGCTCGCTGTGAATCCAAGCTCTTTTGGAGCTGAAGAATTTGGAGACCGCCAGTCGTTCGAGCTTCTTCTAACTCCTTTGTTAGCTGCTGGACCTGTGCTGCAAGCTTGGACTCAGCTCCTCCCGACTGACGAGACAGTTGTTGCAGTTCCTGTGCCAGTGTCTTTGCGTCTGTTCTTGTCGTCTCCAGTTCAACTTGAAGCTCTTGGTGCTGCTGGAGCAGTTCCTGTTCGCGCTGTCGGAACCGCTCACGATCGCTATCGAGTTCCTGGCGTGCTCGCAGCACGGATATCTTCATCTCGTCCGTCGTCGACCTCAGCTGCAAGTACTCTTCGAGTGCGCTGATGATTCGAGGAGGAAACAAGTCTCCTCCGCTCAGACTGTTCTCAAGCTCCTTCGAAGAAGCGAGGCTTCCATTTTGAGGTAGTAGCTGAAGGCACTTGAGAAGGCCGCTCTGGTAGCGCTCCCACCGAGCATGGAGGTGATCATAACGACACTGGACATCTTGGAGCTCAGACATGACACCGCCGAGTTGGTTATTCAGCTCTTGGAGTGTCGACGCCTTTTCTGTGCCGTTCTGCTGCAAGTGCTGGTTCTCTTGATTGATGCGCTCGAGTCGTGCGTGCATCTCCTCAAGCTCTGCATTCGATTGTCCCAAGTCTCTTTCTGTTTGAGCGAGCTTGTCCTGAAGCTCAACAGCTTGCATTCTCCAGTGCTCTTTTTCTTCAGCCTCTTGCTTCAGTGCCGCACTGTGAGTCTGCTGAAGATCTTCAACCTCGTCACGGAAGCGCTGGATCTCGTGCACCATCACAGCGTTGAGCTCTTCCTTCTGTGAACGCTCGCTCTCGAACTTTGCGTCGAGCTCCTGTAGCTGCGTTTGAAGCATCGAGTGAACGCCAAGCTGCTCCGCTTTCTCGCTCTGAAAGTGGTGGAAACGCTCACTCCAGACGCTCTGGTTCTTCTCGATATCGCTCACCGCTGCCTCGCATCTCCTCTCCAGCTCTTCTTCTCGCTGCTTGCAGTGCTGCAGCTCCTGCGTGACGTTCCACAAGTGCTGTCCAAGCTCCTGTTTCTCTCGGTCTACTACTTCGAGCTGCTTGGCGATGCTTTCCAGATCATTTTTCATCTCTGCTTTCTCCTCGTTTAATTGAGCAAGCGCCATAGAGTGGCCCTCCTCCACTTTGTGCAGAGCATCCTCGAGCGCGTGGCACCGCGATTCAGCGTCCTGCTGCTTCTGCTGCGTCTGCAGCAGTTCGTGTGAAATTTCCTTCAGACTCTGTTCGTAGCCGACTTTCATGTGGTCGGCCTCGCTTTGGCGCTTCTTGATCTCGTCGTTCATGATCGTAAGTTCGTCGATGTGAGTTTGCTCCCGTTCTCGTTGGGCAGCAAGAGTATCCTGAAGCTCCTGCCGAACTCGATCACGCTCAGCGGCAGTGCTTTGCTCCCTTTCATGAGCAGACTCTAGCTGCTGCGTCATCGATGCGAGTTGACGCTTGAGATCCGCGATTTCATGGAGCTTCTCCTTCCAAGTGGCTGCAGTTCCCTCGGACTCCTGCTTCATCTGGGAAAGGAACGAGCCGAGTTGAGTGATCATCTGATCCTTCTTCTCGAGACGCTGCATCAGTCCCGCTGCGTCTTCATCTCCGGTTCCATGCGTATCAGCGGAGGGGCTGGCACTCGGAATCTCTGCGTTTACGCCTTGAGGCACAGATCCGTATGTGCGTGTCGATGCATCTTCGATCGTCGAACTCATCATCAGTGGAGCGGAGCTCGGAACTCGAGGCATAATCGGCGGCGTCATGTACTGGGTCGAGAACTGTGCTGTCATCGGCGGGTGAATGGCTCCGTTTGAGTAGCCGTACGCTGCTGCAGCTGCTGCGGCGACCGCCATCCCCTGCTGCGCCATTTGTTGGTGCTGAAGTTGTTGTTGGAGCTGGAACAGGTACTCGTGGCCTGGAACGGCGCCTGACATCGCGGTAGGGTTGGTTGTCATCATCGCGTCCACTCCGAGTGAGAAGCCTTCCTGAGAAGGAGACATGCCGCGACTGCTACTGTGGCCACCATTGACAGTAGCAGCAGCATATGCTTTATCTGTCGAGCTCCTTCGTTTTTTGCCGCTCGTCGGTGACATTCTCGACGAGAACGATGCGGAGGATGACAACGGAGACGCGAGCACGGTCCTTCCCGACGCTGGCACGAGCGCCCTCGAGCTGCCATGAGACTTCATCGCTGCTTTCCAGTCAGCGCCGTCGGCGTCGGTGGAGGAAGTCGCAGCAGGAGAGCGAGCAAGGAGAGCGAGCGAGAGTTCCAGATCAACGCGGGCCTATTCCAGGATACACAAGTGTTAAACACTTTTAGCGCTGCTCGCTTGCTCACTCGCATGGACTAAGCGCCGAAGGTGACACAGTGCGCGCTCACGATCAGCCAGTCGGCGTCGTGCTCACTCACGAGGGACCCACCTGAAGATCTTGCTCACCCAACTACGATACAAGGGCCAGGTGATGGATTGGTCGGAAGATCACCCGCCCACGTGACATCTTGCTCACTTGGCGCCTCGTTTTGCTTCAGATCGTTCGAGTCCGTAGAGAGACATGGGGTCGCCAGTAAAACCTCGCGAGTGGGAGAAGACGCTGACGGTCAAGTGCCGGCTCTGCGGAGGATCTAAGTGCAAGCGCTGCAGCGAGAGTGCGGCACTCGCGAAGATAGACTCGCCAGTTCTGGGGTTGCACGCGGATTGGGTCACCGACCGAGTGCTCGGGATGATGCGGCCGTCGTCTCGGCTCATGAAAGACTACCAGATTGCCCAGCAATTCACCAAGTGCGCCGCTGTTTCTTGCCGTTCTTGAAGGTTTGATCTGCGTGCAAGTTCTAACCGCCTGTTGCTTTCCCAGGCTGCGCATATCGGCAGTGTTTAACCTCACTCTCCCAGGCGAGCACCCGTACTGCGGTGACGAACTTGTTGCCAGCGGATTCCCGTACGACCCGGAGATGGATCTCATGGTGCACAACAGTACGTAAATGCATGGCTGTTTGTTGTCGAGTGTTGTTGTTTGGGATAGACATGGATCATCAAGCGGCTCTGGCATTTGTGCTTGCTTGCACGCACGCTCACGCTCTGTATCATGCAAACACAGTTCGTTTCTACAACTTTGGCTGGGAGGACATGACAACTCCGACGCTCCCGTTCATGATGGACATCGTCAAAGTGATGGCATCCGTTCTGCAAGACGGGCACCAAAAGGTAAGCAACAGCACGGCACCCTTTCATTCAATAGAGCATGCAGCGAACTGACACACTCCAAGATCGCTGTCCACTGTCACGCTGGATACGGTCGCACAGGGCTTGCCATCGCGTGCGTGCTGATTTTCATGCACAACATTCCGCCCGCTCAAGCGATCAAGATTGTGCGCCGCGACCGACCAGGATCGATACAGACGTCGGCACAAGCCAAGTTTGTGCACAGCTTCCACGAGTACATCAACGCCTCGAAAGTCGTGTTCGCGCTCCCATACATCCACGACCCATTTACCGTCGCCGAGATGGTGGAGCACCAGAACCGAATGGTTCACGGAGAAAGAACGCTGGCTACCAGGCATTCGTTGCCGAAAGTACTCGACTTTTTGTGCGCCGAAGTCGAGAGAGTCGCCGAATCGCAGCCTTTGCAGGTAATTAGCGCATTCGTGAACTACATCCCGATTTCTCAGCTACACGGTAAGCCCGCAAGCGACTTACAGGCCATTCAGGAAGCACACCTCAAGGGTATCTACGAGGTGAATGCTACTGACGCCAGTGGTGGTGCTGGAAGCAACGGCCGAGGAAGCAGCTTCACGAATCACGCACGAGGTGGAGCTGCACTGCCAATAACCCCAACGCCGTCGCCACCAGTTCCTTCGTTCTCGCTCAACAGCTTCACGCAACACATCACACAAGAAGATCTCTTCCCAATCAAGGTCGCCTTCAACGTCGGCGAGACGAACTGGCAAGAGGCGAGCAGCTTGTGCACCTCTGCGACGTTCTACCCGGTGCTGGTGCTGGATTGGCTTGAACACTTGGTGGAACCGCTCCTTGACACCGGTGTCCTCGACATCGTGACCGCTCATGATGGCGAAACCCACGCGATCAAGTCCAAGGCGCTCAACAAGCTCCCGATCCACGTCGTCAAGTCGCTAGAGCGCTTCCTACACTGCGTACGGGGTCTTGAAAAGAAGATCGGGACGACTGAAATCAAGATTGGCGTCAACTCTGCAAGTGACATCAGCAGGACTGCGCAGTTCGATGCTGTGTGCGCTCGAGCGGCGATGGCGGTGTTCCACATCAGCAACTCGGCGCGCCCGGATCTTGCTCGCCATGCGGACTTCATCGCGATGCTCGTAAGAGACTGGCATGCTCCGAAGCGCTTGGAGCTCAACCTTGAGTCTCTCCAGAAACTCGGGAAGTCGTCGAGTGGACGCAAGCTGTCGCAGAGCGACCCGAAGTTCCAGGAACTCAACCCGACAGCTCCGAAAGTTGCACACCGCGCAGGGAGCGTGGACCATTTCGCCAACCTTGAGGCGGGGGGTCACCTTCGAGCGATGGCTGGAGATTGCACCGCGAAGACGAAAGACGGCCACGACCACGCGTTTTCACCTCGACCAGCAGCTGACCATCCGTCAAACCACTTACCAAAGGCGAAAGAGAACGGCATTGAACCGCTGTCACCATCTTCAACATCACCAACAACGTCGTCGCCTGTAAAGATCGAGCCATTGCACCATCTCCGACAAAGAACTCCTCCTTCTGAGCACGGCGCGTCTCCACAGAAGCTGGAAGCGCCGACGATAGTGCCGGTGCTAGGATTGCATCTCTCAAGCGAGTCGAAGAAAGGTGTCGCCGTTGAGTTGAATTCGCCGCGCAAGTTGGCGCCGGCCTCGCCGTTGAAGTGTGCTTCGCCCATGAAGACGGCATCGCTCCGAGAGAAAGAGTCCGAAACGATGGGTACTGGCGGCACCAGTCCCGTAAGCGCAGGCGGTGGACTCGGCACCTCAAGCTCTGCGTGTTCACTTCCTCGCGTGCACGGCGGAGATCGGTACATGAATAAACACGGCTGAGCCGCACGTCCTGGCGAGTTCATTTATTCACTCTGTGGTGGTGCTTCATTCACGCCTGCTGACCGCCGTCTCAGATCAGGAGGAGGTCGTTGGATGTCTCTGCATCCTCGTCTTAAGAGCCTTAGGCGACAATCTCCTTCTTGAGCGTGAGCACCTTCACGCGGTCACCCACTTTGATCGTGCCGAAACGCTCTGCCACGAGGTTGGAGCCGAAGTAGCAATTGTGCTTCTTGCCGCCGGTGAAGCCGAGTAGCTCGCCGTTACGAAGGCGCGTCAGCGTCTTGGACGGCTCGCGATTCGGGTCGCTGACGCCAGTCGCTTGGTCCACGCACGGCATGTTGCACCGCGAGCACGGCTTCACATTGCGAAAGAGCACATCACCGATCACGAAGCAGTTCCAGCTCTCGTCCGCGAACGCGGGAGCGCCCTTGAGCACGATGCTGCAGAGTGTCACACGTAAGAGGAAAAAGCTTAGTCGCATGAAAGCTGAAGCATAGCTCATGATACTGAACGTACTTGGGACGGAAGCGGTTCATCAGCACCGAGTTGGCGAGCGACTGGTTGAGTTCAGCCAGCGACGACTGCAGCGCCACCAAGTACGGGAAACCGTCGGCAAAGCCTGTGATCACACAAGCATGAGCAACGAATAGATACCTGCCTCTCTCTTTACACACACACAACGCACCGGTCTCGTAGTCTGGCGCGTACTTGGGGTCTGTGACACGCTTGAACGACTCGGCCACGCGCACAAACCGGAACTTGCGATCTCCGCGGACACCGTCCAGGTACGTGTTGATCCACTCAGCCGCCTCGTCACCCTGGTCCACCGCGAGCATCTTGGAATCCCAGACTGTCACGTTCGACGTCTTCCCTTGCTTCTCGCGGAGAATCGGGACCTCGAGGTCCGCCATGCCCGGAGCCGTGAGCAGGATCGCCTGAGGGATTAACCATCCAATCTACCATCACTCCCCATTCATACCCACACTCGTCTTCCAGCATGCCACATACACTCGGGTTCGCCATGTCCGGGAGCAGCTTGGGGGCGATCAGCGCCATCTTGTTGTACCGGCGCTGCGTGATGAACTTGCCGCTCTCGTCCGCGAACATCCAGAGGCGGTCATGGCGGATGCCCTTGGCTAAAGCCACACGACCGGTGCCAGTCAGCACGTGATACAAGTACGTATACGCCCAGCCATCCACCCGCCAATCCGACCTGAGATCTCCGCCGCGTCCAGCCGCGTGCCCCCGCACGACTTGATCGGGTACACGACGAACTCAGCGACCTCCACGACCTCGAGATCGCTCTCGGCGAGCGTGACGCTGGCGGCGACATCCCCTGCACCATCGCTTTCGATTGCCACGTCGTACGCGCACGCTTGCGCGTCGAACGCGCGCACCTGGGCGACGCCGTGGGCCTTCGTGAGCACGCGCGCGCCGACTGGGAAGAGCTGCGCGCTCGCCTCCGCCTGGCGCTCGCGCTGCGGCTCGCGCTGCAGCACCGAGACGACGGCGTCGGCGCGCGCCTCCTTGAGCGCCCAGCGCACGCGCGCCACCAGCTGCGTCACGACGACCGCGACGACGGCGACGCCCACGGGAATGGCCCACGGCGCGCGGCTGCGCAGCACGTCGTCATCCTGCGGACGGCGAGTGTATGAGTGCGCGAAAGGCAGTGGGAGAGGGACGGAGGGGTTAAAGGCCGGGGCGCGGGCGACGCACACTCAGGGTCGTGGACGCGCCCGGCGCGGCGGCGGCGGCATGCGCCGCCAGCAGCAGAGTGATGGTCGTGCGTCGCATCACTGGGTTGCCACCTTGAGCTTGAGCGCCCAAGTATTCAGGTATTCAGCACCCAGCCCGGCAGGTCGCGGATAATCCGGTTTTGCGTCCCTTTTCGCCGGATATTACGCAGCTTGGTCAGCAACCTCGCCTCCAGTACTCAAGAAGCTGCGGGATGCCCTCCTCCCCCCAGCACGTCCGCACTATGGCCGACGACGCCGAGTTCCTCGTGCACTTCAACCGCACGCTCTGCATCTCCCTGCCGGCGGCGCGCGCGACCGTCGCGGCGCTCAAGGAGCAGCTGCAGGCGCGCGAGGGCGTGCCCGCGGCGCTGCTGGAGCTCTACGCCGATGGCCGCCGCCTGTGCGCCGACGCGCCGGTGCCGCAGCTACCGGCGCTCGTGCGCGCGCGCCTGGCCGGCGGGCTGCGCGGCGGCAAGGGCGGCTTCGGCGCCATGCTGCGCAGCAGTGGCAAGGGCGCCGGCGCCAAGGCCACCACGAGCTTCGGCGCCTGCCGCGACCTGAACGGCCGCCGTCTGCGCCACGTCAACCAGGAGCTCGCAGTGGCCAAGTGGCGCGGCGACGCCGACGCGCGCGAGCAGCGCCGCAAACTCGGTATCTCGGAGCAGGAGGTGCTCGAGGAGGACACCCCGAGCGGCATCCCTGGGTGGTACCTCGCCACGCCGTCGTGGGCCGAGGGCGCCAAGAAGTCGTACATGAAGCGGCGCCGCAACACGGTGCTCTGCAAGCACTGGCTGCAGGCGCGCGAAGGCGGTCGCACGCCGCCACCGCGAGCGCCGCGCTGGTGGGGCTGTCCGCGCGGCCGCGACTGCGACTACGCGCACGGTGAAGAGGAGCTGCGCGGCGCGGCGCTCACGGAGCTCAAGAAGAGCAAGAAAGAGACCGCGTACCAGCAGAAACAGCAGCAGCTGCAGAGCTACGTGGACTACGAGCGCGATATTCCCGATGACATCAGTGACGCGATCCGCCAGGGGATGCGCCAGCGCAGCGCGAAGAGCAAGCTGCAGGCGCAGCTCGCGCTCCGAGACGAAGCGCGTGTGCTGCCGCCGGACGCCACGCACGTGGCCGTGCGGTCGCTAGACGCCGCGTGCGCGTTCTGGCTCGTGCCATTGGGCGGTAGCGTCGGCACGACGTTCAAGCATGGGCTTTGTGAGCTGCGCGGGCAGAGCAACTTCGGGACGGCCACTGCGTTCGCGTGCCGCGCGACCGCCGGCAAGTGGTACTATGAGGTTCGGTTGATTACGGCCGGAGTCGCGCAGGTCGGCTGGGCGGACGGCACGTTCGAGGCGAACTCGGAGACCGGCGACGGTGTTGGTGACCACGCGCGCTCGTGGGCGTACGATGGCCGCCGGCAGCTGAAGTGGACGGCAGGCGAGGAGAGCGCGTTCGGTGGCGCGGCATGGGAACAGAACGATGTCATCGGCTGCCTCCTGGATCTGGATGAGGGGACGGTCGCGTTCTCGCGGAACGGCGAGGCGCTGGGCGTCGCGTTCGACGGTGTCCGATGCCTTGCGACCGCCAGCCGCAAGCAGAAGGGCTTCTTCCCGGCTATCAGCGTGGAGCAGAACGAGATCGTGCTCGTCAACGTTGGAGCGCAGCCGTTTCTGTACCCAGAGGAGGGCTACAACGCGGTTTTCGACGCCATCGCGGCAGGTGACGCCGACGAGCCGCCGCGCGATGCGACTGTTGCTGCCAACCACCACCAGACCGTAGAGTCGAAGGACGTCGTTGCACAGACATTGCAGCCTATTGAGCCGGAGACAAAGGCAGTACCTCAGTATGAACCGATCGAGCTGAGCGATTACGAGAGCGTTGAACAGCTCAAGAGTCTCGGGCTTGACGTGCTGAAGTACGAGCTGCAGCACCGCGGGCTCAAGTGCGGGTACGCTTGCTTGGCAGTGCTGGTGTTGCTGTTGGCGGATGTAGATGCAACTAACCTGGTTTTGCGTGGCAGAGGGTCACTCGAGGAGCGCGCCGCGCGGCTGCACAGCGTGCGGGGGAAGGCGTGGGAAGAGATCGACAGGAAGCTCAAGGACCCGAAGGCCAATAATCGGAAGAACTGACGTCGAAGCGTTGGCTCAAGCGCGTCGATGGCGGTCTACGTCTGCTAAGGCACAGCCTAACCCTCTTCGCATGTGCGAGTTCGTTTATTCAATGCAACCAACGTGCAGTAGTGCTTATCTACGTTTGGCGCGTCGTCGTCGTCACGGACGTGTACGCCATGCTCGGCTTGAATGATGACCGCGGGGGTTGGGCGAACTGCGGGGGTGGCAGTGGAGGCGCGAACGATGATGGGAACAGGTGGCTCAGCGCGGCCGGCGAGCTGTGTGTCGTCGTCGGAGGAGGACCCGGATGCATCTGCGGCGCGAAGTTCAGACCACCGCTGTTGTTGTTGTTCATCCCGAACGCTGGCAATGGCCCGCGACTGCCGCTGCCAGAGTGGAACTGCATCGCGAGCGAAGAGATGTCCGTCGGATTCTGCGGAGCGCTTGAAGGAGGCGGAGGTGCCATGAATCCAGGCGCTGGTGGAAGTGCTTGGCTTCCGTTCATGTTCTGCATGAAGCCTCCTCCTTGAGAGTACATCGGAGCGTACCCCATGTGTGGTGGTGGCGGCATCGGTGCTTGTTGGAAGTGGGAATTGGGCATCGGCGGCGCGAACAGACCTGCTTGCGAATTCGACTGTCCTGCCTGCATGCCCGGCGGAGCCGAATGCGTCGACGGCTGGTTATGCTGCGTCGGTGGTGGCATCAGCGCTGTGTTGTTCTGCAGAGCGCTCGCGAACTGAGCAAAGTTGAAGCTGGACACGCTCTCCTCTGCGCGCGCTGCAGTGGGGAAGGCAGCCAGCCCAGGAGGCATCTGCGAGACCTGGGCCCGCTCATACGGATTTGTGTTCCCGGGATGACTAGCAAGCGAATTCTCTGCCATCGCATCTGCTCGCGCAAAACTGAAGCGCGACTGGCGGCCACCGTCGTGATAAATCGACTCGCTGGCTCGTGATGCATCCAGTCCAGAATCTCCCGTGATGACACCAGCCACGTCGGGTGGTGCTTTCATATCAGCACCTGCAGCCTCCTCCTCCTCCTCCTCCTTCTTCCGTCGCGGAATGATCTCTTCAATCTCCGACAGGACAACTTCCGTAGTCACAGGTTCCATAACCACGAAGTCGGCGTCGGTCTCCATTTTGTCGCCAAGAAGCGTGACCAGTTGCTGCTGCGCGGTCGGTTGGTTGAGCTGCGCTTCCCGGAAGCGGATGAACTCCCGAAACTCCTGCAGCCTCACCTGTTGTTTCTGCTCAATCTCCGCAAGCTCGCTCGCGAATTGGTCCTTCAGTCGCAGCTTTTTGATGTAGAAACTTGCGACGTGGAACTGCCCGACCTCGATCGCCTTGCGAATGAGGCTCTCGGTCGGGAAGGAAGCACCGCCGCCCTCTGATGCCTCGTGGAGACCAAACTTGATCGCGTACTTGATCGCCTTATACATCTCTTTGTACAGAATCATGGAGGCGATCAGGTGCTCCAACAACGGCCGATTCGCCTCCAGCTTGTACTCGCCCAAGTACTTGCGCGCCGTGACGAAGTCACCCGCGCGAGCAGACTCTCGCACGAGCGCGTCCGCGAACTTGTCCAGCGCCTCCTTCGACTGCACCTTGCCCATACACTTGACTGCGAGCGACCACTGCCGCTCCGCGAGCATCTTAGCGATCAGCGCCTCGAGTGGGAAGTCCACGAAGAGGCGGAACTCCATCACGCTCGAGATCGCGTCCTCCCACTGGCGCGCCTCGAACATGCTCGCCACGAGCGGCCGTACCGGGAAGATCTCGAGCAGCTCAAATTGCTTGGCGAACTTCAGCGCGGTCTTAAAGTGAAGCGCGCGTACCATGGCCTGAATGAGCGCCTGCGGGGTCCAGGATGGACGCTCGTGGTCGCGCGGCCCAAAGTCTTTCTTGCCAAAGTTCTGCACCATCTCCTGTGCGTAGCGCACGGCGGCGTGGAAGTGCGCGCTGCGCACGAGCTCCTTGATGAAGAGCGTCACGAGCAGCTGGTTCGACTGCAGCTTCATCTCGCGGATGAGCTGCGCGGTCGACTCGAACTGCTTGTGCTCGAGCATGAGGCGCACGACGTCCGACACTTTGAACTTGGCGGCCAGCGCCGAGCTTGCCGCGATCAGGTACGCGGCGTCCGAGAAGCGTGCGCCGCGCAGCAGCTGCTGGAGCAACAGCTGCAGCTCCTCCTCGCTCTTGCCCTCGGCCGTCTGCTTCATCCGCGCGAGCGCGGTGTCGTAGCGTGACGGCGGCGCCTGGCTCGCGCTCGTTACGCCGCCCTTTCCGCGCTGCTTGGGCGCCGAGGCCGCCCGCGCGGCGCTCGGCTGTTTATTGTTGCTACTGGTAGCGCTGGCGCTTTTGCGGTCTTGCGGGAACTGGCGCGAGGGCGTCTGTGCGCGTCCGCTGTTGCTGGTGCTGGTGCTGCTGGCAGGCGAGGCGGCGGCAGCAAGGTCCCTGTCCCCCACCGAGCCCTTGCGGCGCGCGGGCGTCGGCTGCTGCGTCATGAAGGGCGGGCGGGCGACACCGAAGATCTCTTGGGAGGAAGGAAGGTGTTGGTGCTGGTGCTGGTTGCTGGGAGGAGTGATTGTGAGGGGGGTGGCCCGCGGCTACTTTTGTCAATTCGCGTAACCGAGGCGGGAAGTTGCAAATCTCGGCGTCGAAGTCGCAAATTCGTCAAAGTGTGGGGGTATCGTCGTATCTGGGCGGTTTCTCTTCGTCGCGATTGTGAATTCTCGGCTTTTGCGGCAGTGAGCTCGTCATTTCGCAAAAGGGCGGCGAAAAGCCGCGTCGGGCGCAGAGCTTTTCAAGCGGCGAGCGTAACAGCAGCAGCAGTAGGAGGAAGAGCAGTAGGAGGAGGAGCAGTAGCAGCAGCAGCAGCAGCAGCAGCAGCAGCAGCAACAGCAGCAGCAGCAGCAAACGCACACACACACACACACACACAAGCGCCATGTTCATGAACGACGCGGCCTTCGAGGACGACGGCAGCGCCGCCCGGCGCGCGGCCAAGCGCGGCGGCGCCGGCGTCGCGGACGCCGTCGAGACGCTCACGCTGGACGACAAGCGCGCCCGGGGCGCGCCGCACCCGAACGCGCTCAAGGACGACGAGGAGGTCGAGGCGATCGTCGGCGGCGATGACTTCGTCTCCGGCGCGCGCACGAGCGTCATTCAGCAGCAGCGCGACCTGCAGAAGAAGAAGCTACAGGAGCGCATGGGCGGCGGTGCGTGCCTGCGTGCGTGCGCTGACGTGAGCTAGCGGCAGTTTGGGAGAAAGAGCGTAACCCCGGTCCGTGCAGGCGTCGTGCGCACGTCGCTGCCTAAACAGTACTCGGCGCCGCGCTCGCTAGACGTCGATGCCAAGCCCTCGTACGCGGCGCGCATGTCTTGAGCCTCAGCAGACCTGCCTACATAGTGAGCGTCGTGCTCACTCTTTCTTCTTCTTCTTCTTCTTCTTCTTCTTCGACGCGCTCGTGCACATAGGCGGTTCGGCCGAGACGACGACGACGACGACGACATGCTCCCTTCGCGGCGCGGCGGGAGCGGCACCAGTCGCGGTACCAGTCGGGGCTACGCAGGCGACACATCCTACTCCCGTCGTGGTGCAGACGACGACGACGACGACGACAGGAAGCCACGTCGTGCATCCGATTACCGTGACCGCGGGCGAGACGCCGACTATGACCGGGACTACGACCGCAGCCGCGAGCGAGGCGGCCGCGGGGCCTCTGAGCGGGAGCGCGATCGCAGCACCCGCGGTGACTACGAGAGAAGCGACCGCGATCGTGACCGTGACCGCGATCGCGACCGTGATCGCGACTATGAACGCGACCGCGATCGCAGTGGCCGAGACTACGAGCGCGAGCGTGGCTACGACCGCATGGATCGCTCTGATCGCGAGCGAGAGCGCGACCGGAGCCGCGAGCGAGAACGCGACCGCGAGTCGACGTCGAAGGGCCGTCCGAGTATCAGCAGCGTTGATAGAGGCGGTGCCTCGACGCGTGAGTGGGACGACTACAGTGACCGCCGCCGCGGGAGCAAGGACTTTGACGCCAAGGCGGACAAGTTCGCGTCGAAACGCGCGAGGTGCGTGCCGCAGAGGCGCATGGCTTCGTATTAGGCCGTTCGTTCCGCATGTATTCGTATTGCCCCACACACGCGCTCACTGTTATTACGAGACTTGGCGTGGATCCCGACAGTGGCGGTCGCGGAGACCGCGATGACGATGACGACGGCGATCGCAGAAGCCGTGGCGGCGCCTTGAAACACGTAAAGCACCCTCTGCTCCTGCTCGCGTCATGCTCAGAACCATAGAGAGTTGTCCTCACTCTTTCTCCCTGCTTTCTTCCGCCTCCGCTGTCTGCAGACCAGTGCGCGCGACCGCTCGCGCTCGCGCTCCCGTTCCCGCTCACGTTCACGTTCGCGTTCGCGGTCCCGATCGCGGTCCGCGTCGCCTGACGATGTGTCTTCGGACGACGAGCGCCGTGACGACGCTGCGGCGACGACGCACGACCCGTCGTCAGCCTCGGCGGCAGCAGCCTCAAAAGTGCGCGGCGGCGGCGTCGCAATCAAGAAGCCGAAGCTCGACATGGCTGACATGAAGGCGTTTCTGCTGCGCCCTGTGCCCAAGGCCTACGACGTGCTCGAGTGCTACATCGAGCGCAACAAGGCCGGCGCGAACAAGATGTTCCCCGAGTACTGCCTGTACATGAAAGAGGGCGACCGGTTCCTACTGACGGCGAAGAAGCGCCCGAAGAATCGCACGAGCAACTACCTCATCTCGATGCAGCGCGGGGACCTCGCGCGCCGCGGCAGCGATAACTACGTTGGCAAGCTCCGCGCCAACTTCCTCGGCACGGAGTTCGCAATCTACGACAACGGCGTGAACCCGAAGGATGCCGACTCGCAGACGCTCACGGCCAACCCGGCAGGCATCCGCCAGGAGCTCGGGATCTCCATGTACGCCGCGAACGTGCTCGGGCACCGCGGCCCGCGCAAGATGAAAGTGTGCGTGCCGCGCGTGCGCGAGGACGGCACGCGTGTCGTCTGGCGGCCGCTCGCGAAGGAGGACGAGATGATCAACAAGTGCAAGGAACAGGACCACACGAACCTCACGTACCTCATCAACAAGCCGCCACGTTGGAACGACCAGGTGTGCGCGTATGTCCTCAACTTCAACGGCCGCGTGACAATGGCGTCGGTCAAGAACTTCCAGCTCGTGACGCCCGAGGATCAGGAGACGGTCGTGCTCCAGTTCGGCCGCGTGGGCAAGGACCTCTTTACGATGGACTTCCGGTGGCCACTCTGCCCGCTGCAGGCGTTCGCGATCACACTCAGCAGCTTCGACTCGAAGCTAGCGTGCGAGTGAGGAAGAAGAGCGCGAGTGAGGAAGAAGAGCGCGAGCACATCGGCGGCACCGATGCATCACGGTGAGAGCAGGAAGGAGAGCGATCGACTGACAGAGGTGAGACGGACTGAGAGAAAGAGGAGACAGGAGCGGGTCGCTGCTTGCATACAGAGTTGCACATTTTTTTCGCGACCTGCGTTGCCTTGCTTTGCTGCTTGGTTTCACATCGGGGAGTTCAGAGTTCACACATCGTGTTGACTGAATGCGGATTAATGCAGTGAAACTCCTCCCAAGCTGACTAGCAAGCTAGATACAGCACACGCAAGGAACTTGCGCACGCGCCGCACTCGAGCCACGCCGACTTCTACGAGACACAATACGATGCGGCCACCGCAGGCTCGCAACCCGATCCACCACGCGACTGCCTCCGCGAGACCCCCTTCATTCAACGATGTGATGCCCGCCACTGTCGCGGAGCGCCGCGTGATGAAGAAAGTTGCGCAGCCCGAGCACGCATACACTGGGTATGGCAGGAACAAAAGCACTAGTCGTTAGCCTGCACTTCACCTCGTCCGAAACTTTCTCTGACACTCTTCAGCTGTGTACCGCAATGCGAGGAGCAAGAGGCCGAGGCGCTACCGGTCAGACGGAACCCGCCGATCTTGGGCTACAAGGGCCACTTGCGAAACGCAGAAGACCGAATCGGCACCACGTTCACGAATGGACTTGAGACCGCGTTGCGGGCTTCTGAGTTGGCGGGAGAGCATCATCAGAGAGGACGCACAAGAGATCTGGGGCAGAAAGAACGAGACATCAAAATTCAACAAGCACCAGCACATCGAGTGCACTTTCAGCCTCAAGCTCCGCCGCAACACGGTCAGCATCATGAACGCGGATACCAGCTCAATCTGATGCACCATAAGATGGCGCCAGGTTCTGGGTATGGCAAATTTGACAATGCTAGCGGGTACGGCGAGTTCCAAGCTCCACCACCAATGTCGGCTCGATCTGGATACGGAGCCTTCGATGGCGCTAGCGGGTACGGCGAGTTCCAAGAACCTCCAAGCGCAAATCAACAGGTATCGCCAGACTCGTTCGTTCAGCAGCAGCATCTGGGACTGCAAGAGAACGCGAGTAGCCAACCCAGTTCGTACCGCCTGGAGCTGAAACTCTCCGAATCGCTCGACCAAAAGTACCAGCGAGCACTAAAAAGCGTTGGTGGAAAGGCAAACGCGCTCAAACTCTGGCATGCTGCTGCTGCTAGCATCTCAAGTCGCTACCGTAAGCGCACGGAGTTGCTGCAGGCAATTAAGCGCAGTTTTGAGAAGAGCGAGCGCGAGAGTATGCTGCGCGCGATTGTGTCGATGCAAATGGTCTCACCTCATGGTCTAACAAATTTACTATCTGCTTATCTTGTGAATCGTTGCAGACTGTGGGAACATGACGAAGAAACATCTGAAAGAGGCACTGCAGACACTGGCATGCGTGTTCACGGATGACCAGATCACGGCGCTTTTTGGGCTCTACGATGTGCATTGTACCGGTATGCTTCCGACTTGTGCTAGTGGTGTCTGCATGAATGTTAGCTATGTATTAGTCTGACGAGTGTCCCTACTCGGATGCCAGGCGAGGTGCCAATGGAGACGCTTCTCTTCGCCTTGACCGACTGTCTGTAGTCGCATCGGCTAAGACATCCACAGTAAATGCTTTGTTTTCCCTATTAGCAACTGCTGATCCTGTCTTTTTGCTACCTCTGTCGTCTTCTCAATTCTCGTAGACGCCAGTTCTTCGCTCGAAGCTGGCTAGTTCGACGGACGGAAGCCCTCGTACGCGTTGAGGATGTTCAGACGGCCGTGACCAAACTGGTTGTTCGGCCAGTTCAGGTCCGTCGTGCCGCCGCACGTGTAGTTCGACGCCTGCAGACCCTTCTGGTCCGTCGTCGTGTACAGCGCGATCTTCACCTCCTCGACGCTGAAGTCCGGCTTCGCGCTCAGCAGCAGTGCAACTGC